>CBVK0100580199.1:0-15818 GCA_900067695.1 Picea abies | reverse complement strand
TGGTGTAACTCTTATACTATTGTTCATTGCTCATTGGATATAATTGAATGGTTTAAGTACAAGTTGATTTTTTTTTTTTAAAATTGTACTTGATACTGATTCACCCCCTCTCCGTATCAACAATTGGTATCAATGCAGGTTGCCTTTAGAACAATTTAACCATTGGAAGGAAAATATTGAGTAGAGATGGATGAACATGAGCACATTTAAAATGGGATTCAAAGATTTGATGGAACAAATTATGCATACTGGAGTGATAGAGTGAAAACTTACCTAACATATTTGGGAGTATAGATTTGGTACTCATTTGTAAATGGCTATTTAATCCCAAATAATGCTCCAATCGATCCAAATGAGAAGAAACTTATGAGTTGTAATTCAAATGCCAAACATGTTATTCTAGGAGCATTGGCACCAACCATTTCTAGAAAAGTGATGGGTTGTAGCACTGCTAAAGAGGTATGGGAAAAACTCAAGAGTATCTACGAAGGTGATCCAAAATTTAACTAGGTCAAGCTTCAATGACATAGAGAAGAATTTGAAAATTTGAAGATGAATGAAAAGGAAGATATTGCAACCTATTTTCTTAGAGTTTATGAAGTTGTTAATGCTATCAGAGGATTAGGTGAAGAGCTCGATGAATCGTTGGTTGTACAAAAAGTGTTGAGATCACTTCTCTTGAAGTATGATGCCAAGGTCTCCGCCATTGAAGAAACTAGGGACTTGACCAAAATGACAATGGATGAATTACATGGGTCTCTTATAACATATGAAATGAGAACAGGTATAGAAAGTGACCAACCAAACAATGAAGCAACCTTTAAATCCATAAATAAGACAAAAGAAAAGGATAACGACCTTGATGAAGAAATAACAAATTTCGTAAGAAGGTTCCAAAAGGGAAGTGGAAGATACAAAGGCATGTCTCCTCTCAAATTCTTTAACTGTGGTAGAATAAGACATATTGTTGAAAGCTGCTACTATAAAAAAAGAAGTCTCAACAATAAAAAAATCTTCTACTCCAAGGATGATGACATCTCCTCAGATGAGAGTGATGAAGAAGATAATGATCGAGGAGAAGTCCTCTTCATAACCCAAGAAACCCAGGATGATGATCACAAGAATTTTAAAGAAGAGGAAATCATTTGTGAAGAAGATTCACATGAAGAAATCAACCTTGATTCCTTTGTGGGTTACAAAGACAATGCATAGAGTGAACAAGAAGATGAGAATCTTGAAAAGTTGAAGCATGTTGCAACTGAAAATAGAAAGCTTAGAAACACAAACATAATACTAAAAGGTGAATTGAGTAGTTGTGAAGAAGAGAATTACAAGCTAAAAAAGACCATTAATAACTTGAAGAAACAATTAGAAGATTATGAGAAACTGAAATTAGAATCGGATCACACAAAAGGGGAGCTACTATTGACAACAGAAAAGTTGAAGAAGTTCGAAAAAAGAATTGAAAAATTAGATGAAATTGTTAGCAGTCAAAGATCTCCGAATGACAAGACAGGACTAGGATACAATGACAGTTTGAAGACAAAAAAACAAGAGAAGGAAGTTGAAAATGATGAAACCAACACTCCATAACAAGTTGAACAACAAGATAGAAGACTAGAATTCAGAAGGAATGAGACATCAAGAAGATCCTCTCCCATCAGGTATGAAAACAATCATTATGAAGGAAACTACAGAAGAATATATCGTGAACCCAGATGGACCACACCACAAAGAAGATCACTTACGCCCATGCATCAAAATTTATTTCTTGGACATTGTTATACTTGTGGAAATTTTGGACACAAGGCCATCAATTGTAGAATCAATGAAAGGAATAACTATGCAAGCTACATGAATGGTGAAAATAGTAGATATGGAAATGTTTGTACACCTGTCAGCATAAATTATAATCCATTTGACCCATTAATGGATCAAAGTATTTTATGTTACAAGTGCAATAATCTTGGTCACAAAGCACGAGATTGAAGAGAGATGAAGGAAGATAATCATATGAAAAATGTATGCATACCAACTACAACATGGAAAAGGAAAGAAATTCCACACAATGAAAATTGTCGAATAACATTGGTCGCTAAAGAATGTAAAGAAGAAGATGAATGGTTCATAGAAGAAGGGAGAATTGTTATCTATCAACTAAAAGGAAAAGCATCAATGTGGTAGGATCAGTTCATGCAAGTGCAACACATTGATGAAAAGAAGGTTACTTGGAGGGAGTTCAAGAGGTATTTTCAAAATAAATAGTTAACCAAGTGATACTATAAAAAGAAAATCAAGGATTTATTTAAACTCAATCTTGGGAGTATGACAATATATGAGTATGAAAGAAGATTCTTAGAGATGTTGAAATATGTCACATTCATCAAGGATGAGTAAGTTAAAATTCATAGGTACTTGAGTGGGATTCCCTCATTTATCAGTGACAAGATACAATATGATGACCCCAAGACATTGGAGGAAACTATAAGGCACACTAAATATCTTTATGATCAACAAAGAGGAAGACCGATTTTCCAAAGGGCTTTGGAAGACAAAACGAAAATCAAGGTGGAACAGAGGAAGAAGGGGACTAAGCCAACATTTTTTAAAAATTTTGAGCAAGGATAGCCAACTCCCAAGGAGCCCGGAATGACAGAGACATTGGGGTAAAAACCAAGGCAACAATCTATTCAATGTTGGGGTTGTGGCAGAGATCATATGTGCAGATATTTCTCTTAAAGAGTTGAAAAGCGAGGACTAAGCATAGTGTACAACATGCTGTGACAATTGAATACATGGGAATAAATGCACCTAGGATTTATGTAGCCCTGGATAACAAGAAAGATGAGTTTCAGTCACACATGATTGAAGTGGAATGTGAGATTAATGACGAACCCATTGCTATTTTAATTGATTCAGGAGATAGTCATAGTTATCTAGATCCTGAGATGGTGGAAATATTCCAATTTCTAAGAAACAAGCTTGAAAAAACTTGGGTGGTGCACGTAGCTACATGGGAAAAAAGGAAAATTAATGAGATGGTTAAGGAAATGTCCAATGGAAATGAATGGACTGGGCTCAAAAGATGATTTAAATATCATAGCTTAGGGATTGTATTATTGCCTCATTGGTATGGATTGGTTGGACCAACATCATGTTGTTATAGACTATTACAATAAGGAATTTATTTGCTTGGATGAGGCAGGAAACTTAAGAATAATTCAATACATTCCAAGAGTTGTGTATATCAGAGAAGTTTCAACATTGCAATTGAAGAAAAGTTATATAAAAGGATGTCAATTATTTGCAGCGCACATGGAGGAGGAACCTAAGGATAAAGTACCAAATGTTGAAGACTACATAGCACTGAAAGAATTTCTAGATGTATTTAAAGAGATACCAGGTTTACCACCAAAATTAGATATTGATTTACCCCCCTCTCATTATCAAAAAATTGCTGCACTACTCTCTCCAGTCTTGCACGTCCTTTTGTTGCAGCTGCAACTCCTTAGAATTGTGTACTAGATGAGTGAGTCAGTGAGAGTGTGTCCAAATGAGCTAGGAGTCTTCCTTTATTTATACTAATCTGTCAGGTGACTTTTCTAGGTGGGGTCGACTTCTCTTTCTTGGGCCTTCTAATTCTTTATTATTATTCTCCTTGGACCATATTCTCTTCTATGGTTTTCACAAATATGTTTAATGGTTATATTACTTCTGAAATATTATATTCTAAGTAAAAAGGTTACATTTGGAGCTTAATACCTCCCGCAGCTACCAAAACATCAACACATAAAAATACTCTTGATTCCACTTTCTTCTTGCCCAAGACTTTCCTTTTTTATATATCTCTTTGGAGGAGGCTTGGGAGATCTTATAGATATTCTAGAGGCCACTAGAGACTTGAAGGTTGTGAGTTACTAGGCCTATGACAAAAAGATACAACGCATCCCTTTCCTATCACTTCATAACTCCACGGATATAGAAGGTTTACAAATCATCTCTTGTTGCACTACTTCCAATGTGCGATGATCATCGTGTGTTGAACCCTCTTAGACCCGCAATCACCTTCAAAAAGGGGTCAAATCTTAGGAAAAACATGTGTTTAGGATTGTATCATCTTATGAACTCCCTCATGACATGTAGGGTGGAAATTAAGGCTATAATATTACTAGAGTCCAAAATTTCAGGTTCTGAAGGGTTTGAAATTTAGAGATATATCAAGGCAAAGGTCAACCATAAAAATAGTCTCGAAAATTAGGGTTTTAAAAGTATGTAACTTAGAATATCTATTTTTGGTAATTCATAATTTGTGATAAAGAGAAAATAGAGGATTATTATTATTGTTATCTCACATGGTTCCAAAAAAATATTTCAACACCATTTAAACCTCATCAAATACCATCTCTAGCTCACGAAGAAAATGAGGAGATACATAACAAGCTATCCAAATTGAAGGACCAATGTAATGATTTGAATAATGGTCAATAACAAGTGATGAGTTGGTAAACACACAAAGAAAAATTCAAGAGATGGAAAATAACATGGAACAAATGGAAAATAAGATGGATGAAAATAAGGAATAAATACAAAAATCCATGAATGAAAATAAGGAAGAAGTACAAAAATCCATGAATGATAATAAGGAAGAAGTACAAAAATCCATGAATGAAATGAAAAATTCCATGAAGTGCATAGAAACTATTCTCTTATAGAGGATCCCTAAAAGTGATATGGAGATCCAAGGAAATCATGAAAATAAGGAGAATAATGGTATTGAGACTCAATCACATGTGGGGAGTATTTTATCACAATCGGAGAGCACAAATACGAAATCTCAGAAGCATTCATCACTTCAAGATCCACATCATCGAGGTCTCAATGTGACACCAAGGAAATACCTCATTCCAAAGATCAATATGAGGAATTTTGATGGTAAATATCCTATAACATGGATATTCTATATGGAGCAATGTTGGCACAAGGGCAGACCCAGGGTTCAACGCTATAACAACGCACCAACAAAACCCTAACTATCGACCCTTTCAACAACACCTGTGAAGCAGATGAAGTCTCACTCGGGGTAGAGGCAGGGGCGGTTGTAGGACTCAGGTGTCTGCAACCTTAGCTGGGACACAGATCTGTGATTATAATACTTAATAGAGCACTTAGCATTGTTAGTTCATTATTATTTAACCAATGTCTACTTCATAGATAAAACAGAGCATCGCAACATTCACCCCGATCTAATGTATTTAAGAACTTAGCATAAAGGAATGGATCAGATATAGAAGATTGAAGCACTAAGCATATTCACCTATATCAGATCTAACATCCAGATTATCATAAGCACAAAGCATAAAAAAATCTATCTATCTATCTATATCAAGCACTTAGCAAATAACACATACATACATCAGAACATCACACAGAGCAAAATAACACAATAATTACGTGGTTCACCCCCACCCTGGGGCTACGTCCACCAACTCTTCTTCTTTATTATCTTCAATCAGTCATCTACATGAACAGAGCCATAAAACCCTACTCTGCATGATCCAGGGGATGAAATTTTGCTCAAAATTCAAAGTGCTTGGAATCACTTCAAATTGAACGGGAGCCTAGGCCTCGTCGTCACAAACCCAACACAACTCGTTTGGGTTCAAACGAACGTCGGATGAGAGAGATATCGCATTCCGTTCAAATCGACAAATAGGCAAAAAAAAATGTGTTGACTGTACAGTCCGTACGGATGCTGACGTGGCATGATCATATGACACGTAGTAGAGCTGTATGACACGTGGCAGGGTTGTACGACACGTGGCTGGTGTTGGTTGGTAGTCGTGTGGACAAGTTGGCATATGACACGTGGCAATGGTGGCGAATGGAATGCTGACACGTGGTCCAATCAATGGCCGCCACGTGTTAGCCTGGTGTTGGTTTAAAATTTATGTTGTTGGCAGGATTCAACCCCGCGACCTCTGGGCAGGGGTAATTCTTTGGGAAGGGCTGCCCAACCGGCACACCACCATATGTTTCTTATTTTATATATGGCAAAGAATTTATTTGAATTGATATAGTTTTGATATGGGGCGCGGTCCCAGTCATATGTGTATACAATGTAACCACCGACGTGCACCTATCCGACCGTTACCATATGTCATTTAAACTTAACCCCTTTTATGTATTGCGCACGGTCATATGGTGGCTATGTGCCCACAGACTTGGTAGTTAGGGGCTAGGCGCGTAACCGTCCTACAGTTCGCACCATTTGGCGGTTGCGCTCGGTGCTGAGTTTTAACACAAAAATGTGCGTGGGGGCTAGGTTGAGGAGGCAGAGGTGCATTTTGGCTATCCAGAGATGGCAAGTTTGAAGGGGAACTTACAGGAAGCCTATCTTCTTCAATTTTTGGCCAAACGAGGTGCCGAAAAAGCCCAGTTAGGGGTTTTTGGACATTCTGAAGCCATTGGAGCCATCTATTTGGGATTTTGAGCATTGTAAAGCACACATTTTAGCACTTTGAGAAAATAATACAAAATATCCATTGGAAGCTGGACCAGGAGATGTAGCCCAAGAGAGGGGTGAACTCCTTTATCATTTGTTGTGTTATGTGTTTTCTATTTCACAGTCTCTTACAATGACTTGCACTTAGCTCTGCAAGTCTCACACAATATGCACAAAGCCTTACAATTCTTGATCACACAGATCCAACTCTTAGCACTTAGTCAACTTGCACACTCTTGCGCACTACTTCTTACATTTCCTAGCCTTCTATTTATACATACAAAATAGGCCTAAACATGGTTAAGCCCATGGGATGACATCCCATTCCCGTTACATATTCCCAAATCCTAAAAAGGACCCAAAAAGGGGCTGAGATCCTGCAATCTTTGCTTCGTCTCGTGCTCCGTCTTCGACAGGCTGTCGAAGTCCCAAAATAGGTCAACATGACCAAGAATCTCCCAAAACTTGGTCAAGGGCCAACAAGCCCCCGACACTCACCTGTGACTCATCTCGAGTCACTCTGGTTTGAATAGCTCTACTTCGAATGCCTCGAGCTTGGCTTGAGCTGCTTCAACTTGTTGTTTTGCTACAACCTCCTATTCAATGAACTCTTGGATAACTACATCATTGATAGGTCCCTCTAGATGTTGTTCAACTGTAGTGACAACTTGCTCTAACTCTTCTCCTTGGCCTTCTACTTCTGTAAACAATTGATAGGCCTTGTCTTGTATGGGTTGGAGTTTCTCAGTTACCTCCATAACTCTGCTCTGGATAGTATGGATTTGTTGTTGTGTAGTGCATTTCTCTTAGGAGCGCTTCATTCTTTCCACAACTGATAGGGGCTTCAGTTGCATCTATATCTTTTCAGCCTGATACTTCACCTCTTGGAGCTGTGACTCCAGTGTCTTCAGTTCCGGGTTCTCCATTAGTTGTTCATAGGTTTGGGCACTGCGATCGATAAGTTGCTTGAATTATAGGGTAAGAACCTTTATCCTTTCTATTGTGCTCTAGGTGGTTTCTTATCTTTTCTATCTTACATATTGTGGGGTCTCAGGTACAGTGCATAGCTCCAGATCTGCTATGCGTTGTTGTAGCTGTTGGATGGATTTTGTGAGCTGGTTCACCTGTTGTGCAACTCAATATTCTGCCTTGATTTCTTAGACTTTCACAAAGAGAAGTGCTCTGTTGACCGCTTATTTTACCTCGAGTTGCTTCTCGAGCAACTGTTCCTTTTCTTGTTGTAGTTGCACTTTTTCTTCATCAAACTTCGCTTGCAGAGCAATTTTTTTCTATTCTGCAGCACTGTGTTTCTCTACAAGTACTCCTTGTACTTGTGTCAAAGCCTGGGTGGATTGCGCTGTTTCTTCCTATGCTCATCGAAGGTGAGATTCGACTGTATCGGCTAAGAAGTGGAGTTGAGATGGCTCATCTCCCAATTCTAGCTCTCCCGACACAGTGGCGACTATGCGGTTGGACCGTTGGGCTTGTTGTACCCCTCGGAGTTCATTCTCAATTCGATCATACATCTCCTCTTTCTTTGCTTCTTGTTTCTTTGCTATTTCCAGTGAAGCATCTTGTAGGGATGCTATGAGGAAGTCAAAGTCATCGGAGGTGAGGACAGTCTGCATATTGGTCATGGTGGCCTTCGATTTCTTCTGGGAGGAAGTTTTCAGAGGCAAACCTTTCCTCTTCTTCAAAGGATCAACCTCGTTTCCTTGCTTCTATTCAACTTCTTTGTCATCTAAATCTTCTCCATCACCTCCTTGCTCTAGTGATATGGAAGCAGTCTTCACGGATGCACTGTCTAATCCTTGGACCTCTTCGGTCTACTTTGTTCTTTTAGGTCCAGGTGTATCCTTAGCTGTTTCTGGGCTGTCGATGTCAGATATCTCCGCAGGGTCTGCTAGAACAAGGAGGTTCGCGGACCAGTCCTTGGTGATCTTCTCCAAGTCCTCCTTCGTCAACTTGTAGTAAGATTGAATTTGTTGCTTATGTTCGTTGGTGCGCACTGTGATGTAACTAAAATGATGATCTGCGTTGAACTTCATCAAAGGCTGGAGCCAGTGTAGAGTGTTTGGAGTCATGCGAAGCTTGGACTGTATGGATATCTTCAATTGATTGTAGTAGGTATGAAAAACAAAATTTGACTGCCACTGTTTATTCATGTCACTTGAGTACCATAGTGTACTAAACTTTGCGGTCAGTGGTTCAAAAGGTTCGATGTCCTGGAAGGTCGTACCTTCCAGCATCTCCCAGGAAATAAAATCTATAAGGATCAAGAGCTAGATGAAATGAAATTCATATCCTTGATCTTGTGCTTCTCTATAGTCGAGTTCCAACTAGTTCACCAGGTACTTCGCCTAGTTCATCTGAAGGCCTTCCGTGCACTTCCCTGTGAGGTTGACTACAAAACCGATGACTCGAGTGGGTCGGTTCTTTCACACTAACTTCCCTGCAATCAACTGACAGGCAAGGCACACTGTGCCACTCTATATAGAAGCTACCTTGTAGCCTCGCATGCCCTTATCGACATCGCCATAAGTGTCCTTGATCTTCTGTGCTAGAGTGCGATCCATGGATTTTCCTAGGTAAAACTCCTATGGGTCGGGTCCTTGCATACTCAAAACTGTGATATGATTTATTAGCGTCGGATCAACTATTATATGGGGGTTTAGCCACAAATAACCTCCATGGTAATAAGACAACAGTAGCTTGACACATGCATTCACCTCTTGGTGTCGTCCGAAGTGAGGAATCTTCATGACGTTCAACAGGGTGGACTGCTCGAGGTTCATAGTCCATGACTGGTGGATTATCTTCGAATTCTTCCCCTTAGTTTTAGTCAGGTACTTATGCGGGGCGAGCATGTTATATAATTTGCGATATCTAAGGTTGAAGTCGCTAACCTTCAACCCTGCAATATTATCTTGGTTTGCCCGAACTACACGTATCCCCTTCGAGAGGTACGCAGTAACCAAGGTGTATTCGAAATCCTTGGGCACACTGTCTCAATTTACTGTCCTGCTCAGGGATGGAATATAGGTGGGTAATATACTCAGGATCAATTTGGCATTCGATATATCATCCCTGTACTTGGTTCTCTTTTCACCATATGGTCGAGATGGTCCAGTTCCACGAGCAGTTGATGGAGAGGCTGGTAGTCCTCTCATTGATGATGCTTGTACACCTGTAGGCATTGACATGAATCTTTCAGTCATGAGCTTGATCATAACTTCTTCAACAACTTTCTCTGCAGTTCTCAACTCGTCTGACATACACACTCGGGGTTAACAATCTCAGGTTCGGAGGGTAACTTAGACAGAATAATGAGATAGAGAGCATGAGAGCGATGATCACTGTGCAAAATCAGCTTAGTCTGCAGGCTCAAAATCTTAGTTGGCAAAAGTGTTCTCGGTGCATGGAACAAAGGGATAAATAGGTAACTTGGAAAGGAGTCACTTGCAACGGGTATGTAGGATTCATTAACTCTATTCTGTCCGTTATGGTGTGGTCCCAAAGGTTGAATGGTGAGCTGTCTGTCCATAAATGTCTTTCTGCCCATTCAGAGCATTGGTCTAACGGTTATAATGTCCCCAACGACTATATTTCTTTGTCACGGTGAAGTGCCATGTGTTGTTTTTCTGATATCATGGTAGTTAACCTGCAAACATTTCTTTCTAGAATCCTGCATACACTTATTAGTCCAAACATTCTTTCTATGCATAGGTATAACATATTTTTTAATTTTCTCATCAGATCTACTCATATCAAATCTTCTTTCATCTATTAATACCCTAGTTTTCAAGCCATGATAGAATCTATCAAACATACCTAGATCCATACGGTTGAAACAAAAATTTCTACTTATCTTACTTCTACAGAGCACAAATCTTTTAGATCTAGAACTTTTCAATATTCTTTACCTTTATCAGAGCACAAAGCTTTCATATCTTACCTCTTTTCTTCAGATTGGATTTATTTTCCTTAGCACAGAGCTTGTCAAACTAAGTAGAGTACTACACACTAGAGAAATAGATCTACGCACAGAGCTTTCACAATTTCAGGTCGGATCTTTGCATAAAGCTTCTTCTTCCTCAGTTCCCAGCAATCACAGTTTCAGGTCCTGGCAACGGAACCATTTGTTGGCACAGGGGCAGACCCAGGGTTCAACGCTACAACAATGCACCAAGAAAACCCTAACTACTGGGCCTTTCGGCAACACCTGTAAAGTAGATAAGTCTCACCCGAGGTAGAGGCAGGGGCGGTTGCAAAAATCAGGTGTTTACAACCTTAGGTGGGACACAGATATGTGATTATAATACTTAATAAAGCACTTAACACCATTAGTTTGTTATTATTTAACCAATGCTTACTTTGTAGATAAAACAGAGCATCACAACATTTACCCCGATCTAATGTATTTAAGCACTTAGCATAACGAAATGGATCAGATCTAGCATATTCAAGCACTAAGAATATTCACCTATATCAGATCTAACATCCAGATTCATCATAAGCACAAAGCATAAACAATCTCTCTATCTATCTATATTAAGCATTTAGAAAATAGCACATAAATACTTCAGAACATCGCACAGAGCAGAATAAGACAATATTTACGTGGTTCACCCCCACCCTGGGGCTATGTCCACCAACTCTTCTTCTTTATTAGCTTCAATAAGTCATCTACATGAACAGAGCCACAAAACCCTACTTCGCATAGGACAAGAGATCTATGTAGCTCGCTAGATCCTCCTTCCTTGCGTTACAACAAAAAACCTTCACAGTCTCTTACAATGACTTGCACTTAGCTCTGCAAGTCTCACACAATATGCATGAAGCCTTACAATTCTTGATCACACAGATCCAACTCTTAGCACTTAGCCAAATTACACACTCTTGCGCACTACTTCTTACATTGCCTAACCTTCTATTTATACATAAAAAATAGGCCTAAACATGTGTAAACCCATGGGCTGACATCCCATTCCCGTTACATATTCCCAAATCCCAAAAAGGACCCAAAAAGGTGTTGAGATCCCGCGATATCTGCTTCGTCTTGTGCTCCGTCTTCGACAGGTTGTCGAAGTCCCAAAATAGGTCAACATGACCAAGAATCTCCCAAACTTGATCAAGGGCCAACAAGCAATTATTTGATCTACACCAAGTGCCAATCTTACAAAAGGTACCTATTTCATCCTTGTATTTAGAACATGATCAATTTGTTTGGTATCAATGGATTTGTGAATGAAAAAATAATTCTATTATCTCTTGGTCCATTTTCGTGGGTGAATTGATATCACATTATGGGTATATTAAGAGAAATACATTCTTTAGTCAATTGATAAATATTTGGAAAAAAGGTCCAATTATAGAGCACATTCAAAAATTCCAAAAGCTTAGTCTCGGGGTAAAGAAAATTCCTGAGGATAATTTGTTAGATCTCTTTATGGGCATTTTAAAGGAGAACATTCAACATGAGGTGCATCTCTTTGAACCTAAATCCCTAGAGAAATATTTTAGTATGGAAAAGAGAACCATGTTCCTTCTCCTAACCTCACTCAACCGACAAGGTTGACACCTTAACAAATGGATGAAATAAGAGAAAAGGGATTATGTTTCAATTATGAAAGCAAGTACAATAAGGGGCATAAATGTGGTGAGAAGAAATTATTCTACATATACTTTGAAGAGAAAGAAGATCAAGAATTGTAACCATCACAATATTTATATCTAGAAGAGACTACTCCAATGATATCATGTCATGCATTGGTGGGCATCAGTACTCCACAAACCCTCAAGATACAAGGATACATCAAAAAGAAAAAGGTAACAATGTTGATTGATTCTAGTAGTACCCATAACTTCATCAATTACAAATTGGAAAAATATCTCAATTTCTTTGTATTTATAGGACCAGAGTTTCAAGTAATGATTGCAGATCGAGGTACCATAAATTGTTCTGGGAAGTGCCATACTATTAATCTCAATATGGGGGATTATTTATTGGATAGTCCCATGATTTCCATCCAAATGGTTGGTGTTGATGTTTTATTAGGGGTCCAATGGTTACAATCATTGGCATTAATGACCCTTAATTTTCAATATATTTTCATGACATTTTCCTCATAAGGAAAGGAAATTGAGCTTAGAGGTATCCAAGGGAAGCCCTCTAAGGTAATAAGCTCTAATAGAATGAAAAAATTACTCAAAAAAGGACACCATGGTGTAATTGCACAATTGAGCTCACTATATGTTCAAACATCTATATGCTCCACTCTGATTGATCTCCAAATAGTTATCAACAACCATTCCAAGGTATTTGGAGAGATGCCTAAGGGTCTTTTACCTACTCGATATCATGACCATGTTATTCATTTTCAACCAAGAAGTGTACCACTTAAAATTAGGCTATACAAGCATCCATATGCACAGAAGAGTGAGATTGAGAGTATGATCCAAGAAATGTTAGAGACGAGCATCATTCAACCTAGAAAAAGTTCTTTCTCTTCACTAGTAGTGATGGTTACAAAGAAGGATGGTCCATGACATATGTGTCCAGATTATATATAACCCAACAAAATGGCCATCAAAGATAAGCTTCTTGTTCCTGTCATTGATGAATTATTAGATGAATTGCATGGATAAATTTCTTTACCAAGTTGGATTTTCATTGTGGGTGTCATGAAATCAGAATGAGGTAGTAGGAAATTCCCAAATCAACCTTTAGAACACATGAAGGTCATTATGAGTTTTTGGTTGTGCCATGTGGACTTACTAATGCACTGTAGACATTTCAAGGCTTGATGAATTCTATTTTCAAACCATTACTTATAAAATTTGTGTTAGTATTATTTGATGACATGATAATCTACAACAAGTATTGGGAAGAGCATGTATGACATGTTGACAAAGTATTACGAATTTTGGAAGATAAACAACTTTATGCAAATCCTTCCAAGTGTGCCTTTGGGGTTCAAGAAATGGAATATTTAGATCATATTATATCTCATGAAGGTGTAAAATTGGACCCTAACAAAATTAAAGCTATGAGGGAATGGTCAATTCCCGAAAACTTGAACAAATTTAGAGGATTCTTAGGATTGATGGGCTATTACTGCAAGTTAGTCAATAAATATGGTCAAATAGCGACACATTTAACAAAATTATTAAATAAGGAAGCATTTTCTTGGACTCAAGAAGAAACCAAATATTTTGAAAAAATTAAGGAGGATATGTGTACAACTCATGTCCTAGACACACCCGACTTCAATTTTTTTTATTGTGGAGTGTGATGCCTTAGGCCATGGCATTGGTGTAGTTTTTATGCAAGAAGGAAGGCCCCTTGCCTCCAAACGTAGCCAACTTAAAGGAAAAAATTTACTCAAACCCATTTATGAAAAAGAAATGTTGGTCATTCTACACGTAGTTAATAAATGGCACCCTTACCTAATAGGAAGATACTTTAAAGTAAAAATAGATCATGACAGTTTGAATTACTTCTTGGAGAAATGATTATTTTTAGAAGAGAAAAAAATGGGTTACAAAGATGCTAGGTTATTAATTTGAAATTATCTACAAAGAAAGAAAACATAATATTTTGGCAGATGCACTTTCAAGGAAAGAAGAATAAATAAAGGGTTTACTATGTGCTATTTCTATTCCACGATTTGATTGGGTGGAATAAGCAAGGATAGAATGGAAGAAATATCAATAGGTATGTAATATCATTCAACAACTACTAGAGGATCCAAGTTCATTAGATAAATTGGTATGGTAGGATTATTTTCTATGGTATCATGATCGGCTATATTTATGTAAGAATTCCCAACTCAAACAGAAGGTCCTTCTGGAATTGCAGACTTCTCCTATAGGAGGACATTCGAGGTTCTTGAAGACTTACCATAGGATCAAGAAGGGTTTTTTCCAAGGTCTTAAAATTGATGTTCAATTTTTTTTGTATGAATGTGTGGTCTACCAATAGAATACGAGCGAACAATCAAGACGCCAAGTCTCCAACAACCATTACCTATACCAAGTCAATGTTGGGAAAAAGTTTCAATGGATTTTATTACAGGTTTACCTGAATCTAAGGGAAATATTTGTCAGACAATTGGCTTAGGTTGATGGATAGTTGGTATGGATTGTCGGTTTTCATTGATGTCATCTATTGGAGAGTGATATTGTAGATTGATGTCAACCCTTAGTGATTGATGTCAACCCTTGGAGAAAGTCTAGTAGTGAATTCCGGTAGCACAAAGGTTTGGGTAACAGACCCAAGTTTGTTCAATGTAAATATGACTCATTATTGTCTTGTCATGGTTGATAATGTTGGGTATGTGTTATTTTCTTTGCATGTGTGTGTGTGTGGGTGCGTCAGATACGACAACTGCGTCTGACGATCCGTACAAACTAGAGCTCTGTCGTTGCGCCGGGTGCTTCCTAGGGGGGTCCCAGGAGGGGGCAGGTATGCCCCCCCTGGTTACGCGCAGCGTTCGGCACCGGGCGGTAGCCCGGAGCAACGCCCCAAATTTTTTTTTGGGGCAGTTTTTGCTATTTTTAGCTGATTTGTAAATTAATCCCAGATTAAGGGATTAGGGTTTTGGTATCTGCGGAATACCTAAAAACATTGTATATATTGTATGGAGAATGGTGAAATTCGATATAATGAAAATAAGAAAGGTTTTCCCGGTTGAGGGTTTCTGGTAAAAATCTCTGTGTATTCTGTGTATGAGCCATTGATTAATTTCTGTATTGCTTAAGAATATACATGCATTGCTTTACTTCGCAGGTTTAAAACTTACATGTGGTATCAGAGCACGTTTTTGGCTTCAGAGGGATGCCTTTGTTGCTGAGGGTTTGGCTCGGTCTTGATAGATCAAGTTTATCTTGGGTCTGTGATAAACCTGGGTTCAGTGGGAGCTTTTGCAGAGGAGATTCGAGTAAAGTAAGAGGAATGGCAAGCTCATCTAGAATCGAGATAGAGAAGTTCAATGGTAAAAACTTTGAGCTATGGAATCTCAAGATGGAGGACCTTCTTGTAGACAAAGAACAATGGATCGCTGTGGATCCTGGTACACAGCCTACTGGTACACCATCTACAAGCACACAGGCTACTGGTACACCTCCTACCAGTACACAAACTACTAGTACACCAGTTACTGGTATGTCGAAGGAAGATTGGGACAAGTTGGACAGAAGAGCAAGGAATACCATTCGACTCTGCCTGGTAGATTCGGTTTGTTGAATGTCTCGGGAGAATCTACAGCCAAGGAACTATGGGATAAGTTAGGGAATTTGTATCAATCAAAGTCCC
>CBVK0100580194.1:0-10294 GCA_900067695.1 Picea abies | reverse complement strand
AACATTGGCTGGGAGGTACCGGTGAAGTCTCGACGGTCAGCGAGCGGGATTCGCATGGAGCGCGAGGACGTCACTCGGAGCGGGCGAATAGGAAATGGTACGCTTTCTTCGTTTGAATGGTAGAATGTTGTAGGTTTTATGATTGGATTTGCATGTTGATTATGTAAGTAGATTGGATGTTTAGATTGATGAATGAAATTTTCTGAGCCTAGCTAGATGATTGTTGATTCTCACGGCCTTTGTTTACCCACATGTTGTGACCACCATGTTTGTTGTTTGTGACCTTGAGG
Source organism: Picea abies (assembly GCA_900067695.1). Lineage (NCBI taxonomy): Eukaryota > Viridiplantae > Streptophyta > Pinopsida > Pinales > Pinaceae > Picea > Picea abies. The sequence continues at coordinate 10,004 of CBVK0100580194.1, read as the reverse complement.
TTGTTTAGCCTTCATCCCTAGCTCACCATTCCTTGCCTGAGCAGTCAGCTAGGAGTCTGATCTACGGTCATCGCCTTAGCGTTAAAATACCTATGGATATCAATGCCCTGCTTTTCTGTGCGAGGATGGTGAGCAAAGGAATTTCTCGTCAGCCATCTACCCCTTCTGATTATTCCTGGTTGATCAGTGGTATTGCACCTTTGTGAATGAACACATCTGTGATTGTTTATCTCTTCCTTTCGTGATCCACTTTTCCCTCTGCATTGATGAATTGAACTCTGCATTTTTTTTATGCCCTTCCTAGTAACGATTTACACCTACGTTTAATGTTTCTCTCTGCGAATCTACCTTATGTTTTCTTTTCACTTGTGTTTTACCTACACTCCCTCCGGATTTTACAGTGATACTTGCATCCATTTTCTCTACGTTGACCACCTCGGACTGCATTTCATTACCCTTATGTTGCTCTGTTTGGACATTGGATTATTCTCTTCCATGCTGCAAGATGGAGAATCCATTGATAGTGACAGTGATTCTCAGCTCTGCATTGGATAGAAAAAAATCGTAACTTTTACTCTGCGTTCTGGTATAGTAATGAAAATTCCTAACGAATTTTATAGCTAGTATGAGACAGAGATATGGTTCCCATGTTCCAGTGATAGCGGATTTGTATATAGTGGAAAACAATTTTATAGATGGAGAAATTATTATAGTGTGTAACCGAATTTATATTTCAACCAGATTACAATGTCATGGTATCATTATATTTAACTTTGCGAATTCGTGTGTTAATGTGTAGCAGAAATCTATATTTAAACCAGATGACAATAACAGGGTATCATTGTATTTAACCTCGTGGATTCAGGGGTTAATAGATAGAATGGATTTTTTTGTTATTTGGGAAATGCCCCATCTCTAACTCAGTGTCAGGCCAGCCACCTGATATTCGCGGGTCCTCCTCACCTATGCACCCTTCCCAATATTGCCTCTGCATGTTGACAACCTACGCGTCCTTCACTCCATTTCTTTCTCTGAGTTTCAAGTTAGCCCGCGGTTGAATAGCAGCGGTCATTGGGTTGTTCTTTGGCTTTCAACTCCTGCAAATTTACTACTGTACATTAAACCTTCAGACAACTGTACCCACCTGTGTGAATTTCCCTTCTACGATTGACTGTTGGATAACAGTTGAATTCTGGTAGAGGATAGCGCCTTATGTCAAGGGTGATATGAATGGCGAGTAGTGGTTGCCATTGCTAATTTACTGTGATTTTCGTGTGCTTGCATATCGTCTGCCTTCCATATAATGACGACATTCAATTTGGGTGTTTACCTTTTTTTCTGTCCAGGGTTGATTTACGCTCTAATATTTATGAATCTACTAAAATGGATGGACGTTTCAACTTAGCCAAATGAAACTGTATATATATTTTTTCTAAATTATTTTTATTATTTATTGATAATGTTGCATTGACCACTTACTACTCTTCCATTTGGCTTCCCTTGGCGCTCCATGTGTATGTGCACTGACTTTAATTTTGGAGTGATGTCTCATCGATGCTATGATGATTGCTTAGCGCTTGGAACTATAGTATAGTTGGACATTGGGTATATGCCCAATAATTTTATCTTATTTACAGTATTAATTTTTGTGCTAAAAACCTCCTACAACAAACGAATGATTGCCCAAAGATATTTTGTGTGGGAAGATAAACAAGAGTGGTTAAAAGGGGACCCTAATTTAAAATAGATCAACTTATGAATAGCTTTATTGATATGCCCAAAGAGGTATTTATGGTTTTCTAGTGGATCCATAAATGCTAGCTATTAATGTAAGGAAAATAAATTGAAACCACACAAGGTGAGGAAGAACGACAGAGGATGCACAGGCACATTTGTCGAAGGTTAAAAGTAGGAACTAAATATACCTACATAGTGTTGGAAAATTAGGAGAATGTCCTGAAGGGCTATGCTTTGGTATGATGGAATCCTTCTAGTGTTTTTCTACATTTAAGATGCATTTATTGGGATGTGTTCCCTTATATTCTACATGGGTTCCTTTTGTTTTGAAATGAACTATCTCATCTTCCTCCTGATACTACAAAATGGTGTTGAGGTGGGGAATTCAGTGCCTAGTCTCTTAGTGTGGATCTACCCTTTAAAATTGACCTATATATTTCAATGTTGGATAAATTTGGAAGCGTTTTTTTTAAAAGGTTGGTTCATTGGTGGAGAGGAGAGGCCACAATTGCACATACACATAGGAATTACCTTATTCCTTATAGCGAGCGAAAATACTTTAAGTTATGCAATTAAGTTTGTAAATTGTATTTTAATGCACGAATGTGATAATGACTCTCACTCGTCGTGAAATTTCAAGTTACATGTGTCCTTTTTATGATGGTTGCACCTAGATGATCTTGACGTTGTCTTTTAGCTTAGTTGGCTTGGTCTGGTTGGTTGGGGTCGGATGTAGACACCTCCTTGTTCCTCAGAACGATCGCCAACCTTGAGACCTTAAATGGTCAAAATCAATGGGAACCTGAACTTGAGCATTGATGATATGTCTTGGAGGTCCTAACCATTGCAGGGTAGGACGGGCGGGGAGTCATTCACTTTCTTCGTAGGTTGAATTTCGTACATTGCTTCCAAGTGCTTGATGTGTTTTCATGTTAGGTCATTATGCGTTGTGGTGTGAGTTTCATGCGTTGAGTCTGTTGACATGTTGCGATGTCGAGTATAATGTCTATATTACCTTCCTACATACTCACACCCAAAAAAAAAAAAAATTAATAATATAAAAAAAATTGCACTTGATATGTGAGGCTTGATGTCATAACCTTTAGGTTTGTTACAAACAACATAATGTTGGCAATGATTGTTCCACGTATTTGTTTAGAATAAAAATATTTAACATGCTAACATCTCATTTGTCTTGTTTGTTTCATAATTATGTCTTATATTTGTTTGTTTACTCATATATGTTCAATTATGTCTGATAATTATGTTTGATATTTTTTTATTCACTCATATATGTAGTAATTATGTATTTCATATTTTTCAATCAATTAGGTAAGTACCAATTCAAATATATGAATGTATGTATCGAGCCTCTTATCGAAGAGTTACTAGAGTTACAGAAGGGAATCACTATGTATGATATCTCTAGACCAGTAGGTGTGCAAAGGGAATTTAAATTCCATGCAATTCCTGTATAGACAATTCAAGATGCCCCAGGGATAACACATTTATGTGGTATGTTATAACGTTACACTACACTTTAATAATGTTTAATTTTATGAAGTTCATATCATACATGTTTTTTATATAATCCATTCATTAAACATACTTCAAATAATTGATATAAATTTAATTTGTCTCTTGTAGGTATTGAAACAAAGGGTAAATTTACATGTCCAATTTGTGGTCCTAGGATGAAATCTCGTCGTTCAAGAAGTTTAGGAAAGGAGGTATTTAATGATTATAGGCACTTCCTCTATAATAATCATAGGTATTGAAGTATCGAGAAGCATCTTTTCAATAGGACAGAAGAGAATGGAATAAAACCATGGAGAATGACACCTCGTCTATGGAAGTTGCAATATAATAGAAATTGTCAAGGTATATTGGATCAAATCGTCTATGTATCATACATGAAATGTTTGGAATATTTTATATTTTTATTGCATTTTGTTCATTTTACTAATTGACAAGTATTGTTATAATATCTTTAATTTATATGCTTCACCTTGAAGGTCGTCATGAAGGAATTAATAATGGGGCACTTCCACAAGGAATAAAAATTTATCATGTACAATTCAGTAGAACCTATAAATTGTTCATTTGTTTGATACAGTGCATGTCGGGAAGAATGTAACAGAAATGTTATGGAAAATCTTAGATGGAAAGAGTGACAAAGAAAAAATGTTCAAGATTTGTAATGACATTAAGGAGGCCAATCATGTAATGCAAAGTGTGATTCATTCAAATAGTGATGCAAAAGGCCAAAATATAAGCACCCTTCCATGGTTATTGATAGAGTAAAAAAGTAAGGATGTAAGGTTATTGAAAAAAATAAATTTCCCACTGGTTTTTCTTCAAACATAAAGAATATCCTAACAAATAAATGTGAATTAGGTGGGGTAAAAACTCGTGATTGGCATACCTTGATTAAGGTAATTATTTTGGTGTATATATTTCTATATTGATGAAACATCTTGTAGTGTTTTTTTTCTACTAATTTGGGAATAAATAATGATTCATTTTTTATCATGTTATAGTATGTTATACCTCTATCTCTCCCAAACAACTTTGACAACAATGTCAAACAAGTTATATATGATCTTGGAAAATACATGAGTAAGTGGCGATTTATATGCAAAGTGTAATTTGTTCAATTTGTTGTACAATTTATATTTGACTGCATGTGTTTTACTTGTAATGTAGTACTATATACTTTTTTATCGAAACCTCTAATTGTGTTGCATCATTTGTATATGGTTTTCATCTAAACAAATATTTAAAGAAGATATAAAGTATGGGAGGTTACAAATTCCTCGTCTAATGTGTGCAATTCAAAAGTATCTACCTCCGGCATTTTTTAATGCACAAGAACACTACCTCATACACCAAGTTGAGGAGATTGAAAAGTGTGGACTTGTACACACAAGGTCAATGTGGATGGTTGAGAGGCACTTGAAATCATTGAAGGATTTCGTTAGACAAAGAGCATGTCCTAAGAGTTCTATGGTAGAGGGATATATGGCATATCAAACCATGGTTTATATTACTCAATATATTCCTAAATTAGATGCAAGTATTAATGTGGATCACATTTGGGATGTCAACTCCATCAAAAAATTTGAAGGGGAGCACATATTGCGGAAAGGTAGAACGAGGAAAGTGAATTGTAAGTAGATAGTGGGGATTTATAATACATTTGAATTTTTTATTTTATGTATATTGTGCTTGTTTAATTTTTAGTCTTTCTACATAATCCATTATTATGAAGGTATACCATGGTAACTGATTATATGTGAATTGTTTTATTTTAATACAACTAGTCGAGAGTGGGATGAAATACATTTATACATTGCAAACAATCTTGAATGGATGAAGGTATGGATTGAACAATGTATACAATCTAATAATGGTAATTTATCATGGTATGTTGTCGATAGATTGGTCAAAGAAGTTGAATGTAAAGGAGATACCAATCTTGCACAGAGGGAAATTGATTTAGAATATGGTTTAAAGATAAACATAAAAGCATATTCACCCATACTATTTAGTTTTGTTGAAAATTTTATTGAAGTATATAGCGTGTTTTGTTTCTTATAAATTTGTATAATTTCTGAGTATAAATATGTTTATCAATTGATAATGCATTTTGTATGTGTGACATATTTTAGTTGAAACACCACAAGGCTATCTGGTGCAATGAACATAAATTTCGCATCCAAAAATTGGATTAAAAGATGAAATTTTTTTATAATGGGATAACTGCATTATTTTAGGATACTAATGTTTCCTCTAGAAGTGACAGACATCCATAAGTCTCTAAAAATTGATAATATGGGTTTTTGGATGATATACTTGAGTGTGACATTAAATCCTTCAGATTAGTTATGTTCAGCGTGAAATGGTACATGATACGAATGAATCAACTTGATCCTAATAGAATTGTTAATCAGCATACTAACAAATTTACCATGGTTAATACAAGGAATGTTTGGCTAGGATCAGAGATCTATGCTCTTCCAAGCCAATGCAAACATGTATTTTACTCAAAGGTTCTAGGTAGATGGGATTGGTCATATGTTGTTAGATATGATCCAAGAGGATGGTTGACAAAGTATAATGTAGTGGAAGAAGATGATATTGAAGAAGAATATGATGTAGAGGAGTAGTTATTTCATGTCTCATATGAAGACGTCGTAGAAGTTCAAGGATATGTTCTAGGAAATTTTTTGGATGAATATGATATTGATGATGTTTTAGATGAAAAAATTGAAGAAGTCAAACCAAATGTAGGAGAAACTATTCTTGATGATGATATAGATGATGATATGATTGGAAATGACAACATTGATGATGATGTTGATATGGCCAATCCTTTCAACATCAAATATGAACCAAATTATGTGGATGTTGAATTGGATGAAGAAGAAGATTAAGGATATCAAAATGTTGAAATGTAGGAGTTGTGTATTTATATGTTTTTTCAGTTGATTTGTTCTCTTTCATTTACCTTAATTTTTTGTTTTCTTAGTTTCTATGCTTAATTCTTACTATGTTTCTTTCAAATATTTTATAGTACATAAATTGGGTATTGGGGAATTGAGAGTGATGTGAGGGGGGGAGGGGCCATATGAGCTTCCACCTTCATGTGGTTGGCCTTGTTCAGTAGAGAATATATGATTCTTGAAACCAAGAGAATCTCATTCAATTTTATACCATCATTCCAATTTTAACTTTCATTCGTCTAACAATTTTCATGGTTGTCCATTAATTACTAGTTAGTGGAAAATATTCTTTAATTTGACCCCACACATAGTGACCTATTAATGGGGCCAACATTGAAATTTTTTCAATTTGTGCTTGTATGCACTAGAATTTGACATGGTTATAGTAGATGCATGCATTGAAGGTATGCGAGGGTTTTGATACTCAAATATGACTCACACAAAGAATTCAACAATCAAAAGACAAACTTAGAACCTAACTGTGAAGGAGATGAAATTACCCATCATCATATTTTTCATCATCGTTATCATGATCATATTGTGATGATGCCATTTCAATGAACATATTCATCATTACTATAGCATCTTCGTCAGAACTTTCTAGAAAGAATGACTAGTGAAAGGGGCCAACATTGAATTCTTTCAAACAATGCATCTCCAAGTCATTGACATGGCATGAGGAGGAACTAGAAATGTCTTAAGGCATACAATACACTTATTGGACTCCCAAACCATGCACAGGGTCTAAAACCACCACATAGGCCTTATAAATGAAATATTTGTCCTATTTCTACTCATGATAATGGCACCATTTCAAGGTTGTAATTAGAGGAAATTATTCTTTAATTTGACCTCGCATAGAGTGACATGTGACTGGGGACAACATTGAATGTTTTTCAGTTTGTGCTTGTATGCACTAAAATTTGACATGGTTATAGTAGATGCATGCATTGACGGTATGGGAGGGTTTCGAGACTCAAATACGATTCACACAAATAATTTGACAATCAAATTATAAAATTAGAACCTAACTATGAAGGAGATGAAATTATCCATCATTGTATTTATCATCGTCATTATCATGATCGTATTATGACAAGGTTGCAATTAGTGGAAATTATTCTTTAATTTTACCTCGCGCAGGGTGACATGTGAATGGGGCCGAGATTGAAATTTTTTCAGTTTGGGAAGTGCCCACTTGCCTCCTATGAGAAAGGGAAGGATGCCAATGAAGAAGGGTCATTGGAATCCACCATGATTTTCTTAGAGATTTTTTCTAACTACTAGATAATACAAACAAAGTGATGGAGAAGAAGAAGGCATGAGATGACCAAGATTTTTGAATCATAATAGAAATGTTTACCTATAAATTTAGATATGGTATGTTATATCTGGCATTCAAGATAAACATTCCTCCAAAAACTATTTGGAGGAGATGGGAATCCTTGATTCCAATGGCTAGTTTAGTCACTAATTCAACTAATCCTTTCCAACTAGTAAAATATTTCTCCCATAAGTAAGCTAGAGGATGTTGAAGTTAACTTTGTATGAGTCAAAATAATGGTATATTTTGAAGAAACTGAAATCCTAGATGATAAAATATAACTATTCAACACTATTGAGAATTGAATGTGCCTTCAACAACAATGGTATTAATAATATGAATAAATGAAATATGTCATTCAAATAAGAGGGCATGTGGGTCATGTATCCCATTACACCCTACCGAGGCCCAATATATAATGAGTTAAATGAAGACAATATGAGTAGGTTTGTGATAAACTAGATCTATAATCTAACTAATAGGAAAAAAAATAGAAGAGATTGTAGCATTATTTAGGGACTATGTTGATATATTCCCTATGAATTTCATTGAGATGAAATGAATGAAAGGAGAGTTAAGAGAAATGAAAATATAACTAAAATTGAACACCAATCCTATCGGGAGAAGAACTTACATATTTAATTCTAGAATCAAACTAAAGGTAAAATAATAAATAGGTTATATGTTGGCAACTAATCTCATCTTCCTATAAGAGGAACTGTGTTAGATTAGTGTAGTTGTGATTTAGTAAAAGAATATAGGAGAATGAGAAATTCAAGAATGTGTCAAATTTACAGGAATCAAAGCCACCTGCATCGTTATGTACTTACAACACCCTTTAGTTGGGAGGTACTAGATCATGTTGTGGGAAAGGAGACATAGTACTTTATAAGTGGATTGTCAAGGTATATTTAGGCACACTTTTCAAATGAATACAAAAGTAAGATGAAGAATGCCCCCATTTTGTTCTCTCATATTTTCCTTGCAACATTTTGGAAATACTTATGTAAATGTTTGGAGATATACTTAGATGAATGGAAAATGTATAACCTATTAAAATATATTGTTTCAGTGATAATGGTTTCCTAGGGAATGTATTTTAACCTCAAAATAATGACCAAGTGGATGGGTGAAGGATAGACCGGTTGAGCATCACATGTATGACATGTGCATCCCACTTCAACAATAATAAATGAATTATTTATTTTTCACTTAATTTGTCCTTGCACAGAGTGAACTGTGAATGGGGCCAATGCTGAAATTATTTCAGTTTGTGCTTGTATGCACTAAATTTTGACATGGTTATAGTAGATTTATTTGAAAATAAAATGACATGTGCAGGTCAAAGTGAACCAAACTAGTGACCAGGTGCTAGATACTAGGGGAAAGAAGGCACATAAATATACCACATAAGAGTTAACCATCCTAAAGAGGTCCCACCTCTAGCCTAAGGTGATGAGGAATCCATGAAGGTGGTACATCACATTATAAAAGTTATTGATAGAATTGTATCATCATCAAGGGTTTAAGTATGAATGAAACACTGAGTGAAATGAAAAATGCATCTCCTATTAGTTAGGCATATGCGAGTATCAATGAATTGTGAATCTCATACATTACAAATATAGCCATACCTTGTGTCCATCATTCAACACTGTTATTAAGAATCATCTCAAACTATTGTAGTTTTGCACATAAAGTAATGATTCCACATCTCCATGCATGCTTCACTAAGGTAATATTTGCATTCCTCAAGGATTAATTATTCCTATTATATATACACATATTTTCATCACATAAACCTTCTTCCAAGTTTAAAGAACTTTTTGTGCCCTAGGGGTCATTCACATTGACATTTGTTTAATTAAATCAAGAATAAAGGCTTTATCCTACTAATGTTTTAGAGAAATATGAAGTGCCTTTTCATAAATTTAATCATCAGTTATATTCTCCTCTAAATTATATTTCTAACACCTATACTCTTTATCATTTTTTTTATCATGTCTAGAAGTTATCGTCTCTCCATGTCTAGAAGTTACAATTACCATGAAGCTTGACCAATCATAATGGTTTCCTAGGGCATGTATTTTAACATAAAAATAATGACCAAGTGGATGGGTGAAGGATAGACCGGTCGAGCATCCCATGTGCATGCTACCTCAACAATAATCAATGAATTATTTATTTTTCACTTAATTTGACCTCGAGCAAACTCAACTTTAGAGGGAAACCAACATTCAAAAACTTGTAAAGAAGGAAAAAATGACTTTAGAGGTAGAAAAACAATCATAAAACTCATAAATATGAAAAATTTGATTATAAAGGGAGACTTCAAAAGTAGACCAACATTAGTGTCCATATTAGGAAGACACATAAATAAGAGAAACACATGATAGGAAGGCTTCATAAATGAACCAAATGACATTCTAAATTTTGTT
>CBVK0100580193.1:0-17615 GCA_900067695.1 Picea abies | reverse complement strand
ATGATTTAAATGAATACGACTCACTATAGGGTCAGTGCGGCCGCGACTTCAAGTCACTTTGACAATAGGTTTTGGTCAATATGGGTCTGTATCCAACTTTTTCAATCCTGAGCTTTCTAGACAAAATTATTTATAACATCCAATATCGTAGTTAAACAATGGAGCAAACAAATTCTTATTTATTTTGTCAACAAGATTTTTGACTTTGTTATTCACATAATTATTTCTTGGAGAATTGTGCATTCCTCCATTTCTTCTTTGGTCATTTCTTGGATATGATTTGCATTCTATTTCCTTATGTCCAAAATTGTTACATGAAAAATAGTTACCAAGAAAGAGATATTCATGCATGTTCATAGTAGGATTTCTTAGTGTCATCACCTTTCTGGATTCATTCTTCCTATGAAGGATAAATGGATTCTACTGATCATGGTTTTCTTCATTGGTGTTCTCATTTCGTTCAATGGGATTTTTCAGTTCCATAACATATCTCTTGGGTTCTTCCTCGTTTCTCTGTAGTGTGGGGTTGGGATCGTAACCCAATCCAATTCTATCGAATGGTAATCTTTGATTACTAATCACATTGTCCAACATCATGGAACTTTGTTCAAATTTTTTAATGTTGTTTAGCTCAACTATAAGTACATCAATTTCCTTCATTAGGGCAACATTTTCTTTTTCAAGTTTCTCACAATATTCTTGTTTGTTTTGCAGTTGACTCATTATTTCCTCTTCAATTTTCTTCTGTTCTTCTAGTTGAGAAGCCAGATCAGAATTATGGGATACTTTTTCTTTCAATTGTGTATTATTTCTTCTAATCCTTTCTATTTCATCTAGGGCACATAGTAATTCTCCTTAAAGGTCAACATCCACATCATCATTTTCTCCAATCTATGGGATGTTGTTATTGTCTTAATATTCATTGGAATTTGTTTCTTAGACCATGAAGATAACACCATTTTCAACTTCTTCATCACTTTTTGATTATGAGTAGTAGTCCTATTTGGAATAACGATTCTTCTTTTTCTTGTGAAATTATTTGTTCCTTTGACTGTTACCCTTCCTTCTTTCATTAGGTTTAAATTTATATTGATCTTTTTTATCCATGTTCTTATTATGAGGACATTTGGTAGAAAAGTGTCCTACTTCACCACAATTAAAACATTTGAAAGGAAGCATACCTTTATATTTTCTAGTTCCTCTTTGGAGCCTTCTTACAAAGTTGGCTTCTTCTGTATCATAATCATCATTTGAGTTGTCACTTGATTTTTCTTTTCTTCTGTTAGTATTCTTTGAGGATTTGAATGCTACTTCCTTTTTAGTTACTTCTTCTTGTCCTATTCACATCTCATAGGCTGTAATAATTCCATGCAATTCATCCATTGTTAATTTGTCCAATTTTTTTCTATCTTCAAGAGTTGATATCTTAGGATTGCATCTCATTGGAAGTGACCTGAGTACATTTTGCACAATATTTTTTTCATCAACTATTTCACCTAAGCCTCCGATGATGTTTAAAATTTCGTCCACACGAAGAAGATATGTTGCAATTTTTTTTTCTTCATTCATCTTCAGGATTTCAAATTGACTCCTATGAGTTTGTATTTTTTCTTGCTTGACTTTATCATCTCCTTCATAAGTGTTCTTCAGTTTATCCCACATCTCCTTTGAATATTTACAGTGCATAACTTTGGTGAGTTCTAATTTTGATAATCCTTCTAGAATTGCATTCATGGATTTTGAGTTATTGTCACTGAGCTTCTTTGCACCTATGTCAAAAAGTGAATTTGCTAGAGTTTCATAACCATTCTTGACTGATTCCTAGACATCATATCCTAGTGACTACAGATATACTCTCATTCTAATGCTCCAGAAGGCACAATCTGTTCCATCAAAGTATGGATATTTTCTTAAGGATAGTCTCTCCAATTTATCCATGTGATTTGCTGGGATTTTTTTGGAATACCGAGATGGGGGGTGAATCAATATTAGTACTTTTAATACTTTTTAACCACAATGTGTATTGTTTACTTTATGAGAAGATTACCAATAACATTCAATATGAGATGTATACATAAGAAATGAACAATAAGAAACCACACATAAACACAATACACCAATATTTTACATGGAAACCCAATGCAGTAGAAAACCAAAGAATGATTTTCTTATATTTTAAAAAGAAGTACATTCCTAGCAATCACCAATTTCCTTGTTTTCCATATACAACTAGAAGGAGGCTAAAACCCCCTAGTTTCTCAGGCTCCAACATAAAGGAAGATACAACTCCCTGATTCTATGGCTACAACCAGAAGGAGGCTACAACTCCCTATGTTCTCCGGATACAACCGGAAGGTGGATACAATCACCTATCATTGCCCCATCAAACCACCTTGAAATATAGGTTCCAAATAAATGATACTTCCACTATCCCTCTGTCACTTTCAATTTGTCCTTGTAAGACCTATCATTGTAAAACCTGTACCAACAATAGGTAACAACCTGTAAAAAAAAGTTGTCACAATAATCTCCTCAACCAATCATATCCGATCACATAGATATCATACCCACTATTGCAAGTGTATAGCTCAAACCATGTACACCTATGTCTCTCTAATCACATGCCATACATATACAAACAATCATAAACCAAGTGTAATGCACCCTCACATCAACCACACACCAAACCCTCATTGTTATTGAGCCCCAATTTGTACCAATAACTTCAACAACACCCCTCAACCAAAAACTCTCAAACAGGTACCAAGGGATACAATATATACCTCAACAATATGCCCAATAATGTATTCCAACTTCAAAAAAACAAATATACCAGAAATGTACCTTTGTAGATCTGTCACATACAATATGTACCATACAACCAATAGTCCCTCCATGGAAAATTATCAATCTCCCATGTCCATATCCCAAGATATCACTAAAAGACCAATTTCAATACAAGCATATAACATACATTTTCTTTTTGTAGATAGCTCTTCTATACCTGACCACTGTTACCCTTTCCTATAGATTCTTCTAAGCTTCTGTAACCTAAAACATAGCTCATTTATCATATCTCACATTGCCTCACGTGATGAAGCTAGATGTATTGCGGGTACTCGCGAGACATGCTATAGGAAACCCATGGGAATGCCTTGCGGGATGTTTACTATTTGAACCACATGGATGACCCTAATCAAGGTTTTTCACGACTTTCCTTCTCTCTTCTGCAACTGTGAAACTTTTTCGTCACTCTTCCTTCGCTACCTCAGAATTTTGAAGCTTCATATGTATCAATGACTACCTAGCAAGAACATTTCACAATATAGATATTCAATGTGCTCAATAGGTGCTAATAGGAGTCTCTTGATATCTTATTTATAATATCTAAGTTCCTTCCTTTAGGGGTCATCTTCTAACTGTTTTAACCAACTTCAATGTTTTAGGGATAACCCACTTTGTTTTTGCAACTACTTTACCCATAATTAGTAAACTCACCAATTCTTGTTGCAACTAATTTATTTTTAATTATTTTCTTATTTCAACAACTTTATCCATAATTAACTCCTAGTTGCAACCAATTTGAATAGTAAACTTCTTGATGAATTTCTAGGAGCTTCTAGAATAATTGACTACTTTTTTTATCTTCTAGGGTATTCTATAAAATTCATGAGGTTCCTCCAACTTCACTAAGCCATATCTACTCAATTGTGAGGAACTACGTGACGTACCACATAAAATTATAAATGGCACGGCATGTATTATCCATCTATGATAGTATTACATGCAAATTCATTGATATTCATGTATTGATTCCTCATACAAAATTGAATTCCTTAACCACACCTCTGGGGATACCAACATTTTATACCAGAATTGATTCAAGGGTTGACATCAATGAAAACCAACCCAATCTATCAACAATATCCCCCTTTGGCATTGACGGAAACACTCTGCACTCTAATGTAACATTTATGGCATAGTAATGTTTTTTCTCATGCTCCCAATGTGACCATTTCTCCCCTTGGAATCATACCTCTGTTCCTTTTCTTCATTTTCATTTATGCCTATGATTACTCTATTCCCCTTGGACATCAATGGAAAATGGTATCTTCCCTTTGGGGCTGCTCCCCCTGTATAAATTGTCCTTTGGGATGATCCGACTATATGATCTATCCTTTTTCTCATCACTGGTGCTTCCTTGTGTAAATATATGACATAAATGAAAAGCATTCAAAATTCACCATGGGGCAGAAACTATTTCAAGTTTCCGTTGAAGATACTCAAAGGATTCCCTTGGAAGTGCTTTGATGAATATATCTGCGATATGTTATTTTGTCCCAACATACTCGACCCTGATGTTATTCTCTGCAACCTGTTCCCATAGAAAGTGAAACTTGATCATAATGTGCTTCATCTTGAAGTGCATCACTGGATTCTTTGAAATATTGATGGCACTGGTGTTATCACAAATTATCCGAATGGTCTCATCATATTCAACTTGTATATCCTTCACGGTTTGTTTCATCCATAGTACTTGGGTACAACATGCTGCTACTGTAATATACTTTGCTTCTGCTATAGATGAGGATATTGAAGACTGTTTCTTTCTTAACCAGGATACTAGACACTCACCCAAGTAGAAAACTACTCCACTTATAGTTCTTCTATAATCAATGCTACCTACCCAATATGCATCTATGTAGGAAATAAGAGATAGATCATTTCCTTTTGGATACCATAATCCAAATTTTTCCGTACTGTTGGCACAAGGGTAGATCCAAGGTTCAACGCTTCAACAACGCACCAACAAAACCCTAACTACCAACCCTTTTGGAAACAGCTGCGAAGCAGGCGAAGTCTCACCCAAGGTAGAGACAGGGGGGTTACAGAACTCAGGTGTCTGTAACCAAGATGGGACACAGATCTGTGATTATAACACTTTGAAAAGTACTTTAATAACAATTAGAATATGATATTCATTAGTTCATTAGCTTCATTAACATCGCAGAACAAACCCTGAGATAGATCGGTGTAGTAACAATAAAGATTAAGAACTTCAATCACTTAGCACACAACATAGAGTTATATCTAACATTCATTCATAAAGCACAAGTAAAGCACTAAGAAACATCAGATCTATCCATCATACACAATAACAAAAGCACTAAGCAAATAAATGACAACACAGCATAGTACAAGGCACACCAAAGACACAAGATATACGTGGTTCACCCCAGTGTGGGGATACATCCATCAATTTCTTTGTCTTCTTTATTATTCTTCAATCTCTTACATTCATCCGCTCCTGTGCACTAAGCCACAGATCCATGCTTCACATAGGACATGAGATCTACACACTGAGCACCAGATCCTCCTTCCCAAAATTAGGTCAAGGCACAGATCCAACTCCTTTATCAAGCACAGAGCCTTACATACACATTATGTTGCACAAATCAACTTAGAACTACTTGCACTTAGCCACTTAGACTTCACTTTCTAAGTCTCTTACATCGCTTCTCGCTTTCTACCTTACAATCTTACTTATTTATACTTTTACAATAAGGCCTAATCATGGGTAAATCCATGCGCTGACATCCCATAACCCATTACAAAAACCCCAAGGAACCCCTTGTTGGGTCCACAAAGCCCACAAAACAAGTGAGATACATGATCTTATCTCTTCCTAGGCGCTCCTTCCTTAGTCATTGCGTCGAAGTCCAAAAAGTGGTCAAACCTGACTAAGATTTCCTTAAAACTTGGTCAAGGGCCAATAGGCCCCCAACACTCACCTGTGACTCGTCTCGAGTCACTTAGGTCTAGGAAATGATGCTTTGAAGGCCTCGATATTCACTTGAGTGGCCTCGAATTTCTTCTTCTCGTGAGCCTCCTGCTCAACGAGTACTTGGATCATCTTCTCTGTAACAGGCCCTTCTAGGCATTGTTCCACTATTGCAACCACTTGGTCCAGTTGTGAGCCTTGTCCCTCAATTTCTTTGAACACCTTACAGGCTTCATCCTGCATAGGTTGCAACTTTTGCACGACTTCCATTACCCTACCCTAGATAGCAGTAATCTATTGATGTACCATGCGCCATTCCTAAGATCTCTTCATTCTTTCTACCACAATGAGTAGCTTCATCTACACCTATACTGACAGTTACTATTGCTGCGCTTCCTGTAACTGCACTTCTAGTTTCCTTAGCTTTGGATCTTCTATGAGGCATTCATAAGTCTGTGTGCTTCTATCGCTCAACTGTTTTCATTATGAGGCGAGGGATCCGATCCTTCCAACTGCGTTCTTAGTGGCTTCCTCCCTCTAGTCGCGCACATCCTACGGAGTGCTCGGTAATGCTTGGATCTCTAACTCCTTTATCCTTGCTTGAAGCTATTGGATGGTCTCAATGAGCTTCACCAGTTGAACCTCAACTGAGTCATGTTCCTCTTGTGTCAAGCCTGACACAGAGAAAAGTGATTTGTTCACCGCTTCTTTGATCATTGTCTATTCTGTGAGCAACTGATCCTTTTCTCTCTATATCTTTGCTTTTTCCTCCTCGAGCATCGCCCAAAACTCATCTTTCTCATTTTCACAGGAGGTTACGTAGTACCGCGCAATTCATAGTTTCTCTAAGATTTCCTCTTTCTCTTGCTTCAAGGCTTCTGTAGCCTTCTCCTTTTCTTCTTGGAATTTTTGAAGTCGAGCCTCTGTCATGTCTGCAAGTATTCTTAATTGGGTGGGCTCATCCCCCAATTATGAAAACTATGAAGAAGAAGGCACAATAGGTAATGCATAGATCAATTGAATAGCTTGATGTATTTCCTTCATCTCCTTCTTGACCCTTTCATATAGCTCTTCCTGCTTCACTCCATATATTTGCAAGAGATCTTCGGTAACATCCTCCATCGCTCCACAGACCAAGCTGATGTCATCCTCCATGAGTGTGACCTCTAGCTGGGGCTTGCTGGCACAAGTCTTCTTTCTCGCCGAAGGTTTCTACAGAGAAACCTTCCTCTTCTATGGAGTTGTTGTTTCAGTAGGGGGATCTTTTGGCAGTGTAGCTTCACCTTCTCCTTGATTTTCTGCTTCATCCCCTCCTCCATATCCATTTACTTCATCTCCTCCTCCTGCCGAGCCAGATCCATTTTCTTCTGAGGCACTGTCCTCCTCATCAGTCTCTATATTCTGAAATTCCTCCTTTTTCTTCTTCTTCTTTGCACTGGACTGTCCTGCATGCTAGAACCGGGTGACAAAGGGGCTTCCTATAATTTTAGTGTCAGAGAGTTCGACATCAACGACAAGTGTCTAAATTCCTTCGGCCATTCCTTCAATATCTTCTCCATGTCTTCATCTGTCAACTTGTAATAATATTATAACTCCTTGTTCTCATCTCTGTGTGTAGTGATATAGATAAAATGTGGATCTATGCGGAACTTGGCTATCGATCTATATTGGTGTAGGATGCATGGTGTCATGTGTGGGAATAACTCGATGGTAACCTTCAGTTGCTGATAATATGCATGGAACACATCATTTGACTGCCATTTCTTTGACATGTCATTGGTGTACCACAAGGTTGAGAACCTAACGGCCAACAACTCTGATGGTTCAATCTCCACGAAGGTGGCTCCTTTCGTCATTTTCCAAGCGACAAATGCAATCAATATGAGTAGCCAACTAAAGTGGAACTTGTATCCCTGATCCTAAGCTTCACGACTGTCTTTCTCAAGCTCATTGATGAGGTAACTTGGTCAATTCATTTGCATTCCCTCCTCAAATTTTCCTGCGAGGTCCACCACGAACCCGATGACCTGTGTGGGGCGATTCTTTCTTACAATATTGGCAGCTATGAGTTGGTAATTGAGGCATACTTATCCATCCTATATAGAGGTTACATTTTAGCCTCGCTTTCTCTTCTCGACTTTGCCATAATCCTCCTTGATGCACTAGGCCAAGGAGCGATCTGAGGTCTTCCCCGGGTAAAACTACTGAGGTTTGAGTCCTTGCATGCTCAATCATGTAATCAAGTGGATCAACATTGGATCCATTGTAATCCATCGGTCGAGCCACCGGTATTTTCCATGGTAGCATGAAAAGAGAAGTTTAACGCAAGCATTAACCTCCTGGTGTTGGCCAAAATGGGGAATCTTCATCACATTAAGTATAGTGGAATGTGTTGACTCTTTAATCCATGACTGGTAGGCCAGGAAAGGCTTCTTCCCAGTTGTCTTTGTCAAGTATATATGGGGTGCGAGCATTGCATATTTCTTTTTATATCCAAGGTTGAAGTCATTGTTCTTCAGTAGTGGGATTTGTCCCAACTAACTCCCAACTACGTGCATTCCTTTCGAGATGTACGTAGTGATCAAAGTGTACTCGAATTCTCATGGGATACTGTTGTGATTAACCGTGCTAGCCAAGGGCGGGATATAATCTGGTAAGATCGATGGGATCTTCTTCGCATTAGCCAAATCTCTGCAATGCTTACTTCGCTGCTCAGTCACGGGTTTAAAATAGCTCGAACGACATCCAGTTGAAGGGGAAGCCTGGATTTCCTTGGTCGACGATGCCTGTACTCCTTTAGACATATCTTTATCACTCGTAAACTTCTTAAGAACCTCCTCAATGAACTTCTCCAACTCATTGCGTTAAACCCGACATTCTCTTTGTTTAAATAGACAAGTCGGCGTGGAGAATGGATAAGCAAGGTAGAAAATTGGACAATGATGTCTAGCTTCAGATAACATAACTCAATCAATTCTGTTCTTGTCTCAGATAATCATGGGTGGAAAAAATTGGTCCTAGCGCAGCGTTTGACGGGTTAAATAAGCAAGTGTCATAACAAATTTTTCCAATGGTTAGGCATGCTTGCATTAGTGTGAATCTGTCTGTTATGGTGCAGTCTCAACGTCCCAAAAGTAGTCCATCTGACCATAAATGCTTTTCCTAGCCGTTCTAGAGCGTCGTTCTAACGGTCAAGGTGCCTCCAACGGTCATATAGCTTCGCCAGGGAGAAGTCTCATTTTGCGTGGTTTTGTTGTTTCGACGAGGTTCAAATCCTACAAACCTACCTCCTGCAAAGTCTTCCATTTATTATCTATAACTTCCTTTAGCTTTTCCAACTTGGTTTTCTTCTTACGGATCTTTATTGCCTTCTTTCCTGTGATATGAGTCTCTCTAACTTCTTCTGGATTCCCCTTTCCATTATTATTCTTATCTTCTCCTAACGTAGTGACTTCGCCTTGTTGATGTGCTCTCAAAGGGTTCAAAGGTAAAACCTCTTCTCTTATTAATTCCAAAGTGGGTATTCTTCTTTCTTGCATGGATAGGTCCTTCAAACCTTCTTGCGCTCTTTCAACTTTGACAGGTAATTCTATTGTGTTCTGTTGCTTCGACTTAACTTCTCGTTCTTCTATTAGTCGATCTTTTTTTTCTAGCTATGTAATCCCTTAGTTCTTTCTTTTTCTTTTCTGTAGCTACTTCCTCCTCTTTCCTTCTGATCTAATCCTTCTCGATCCAAGTCTTTCCTAACAAAAGTGGGAACGGGGCGTTGTTCTCAACAAACTTAATGACTTCAAATTCCTCTTCAGTTGATGTTCCATGGATGATAACAGGTACATTAGTAACTCTTCCACATAGGGTTATCATCTTTCCCTTGAACAAGCCTATCTTTCCCAATGAAGGTACCATAGCAGGCTTTCCCAAAATTTCCCAAGTTTCTTCTGTCATAATATTCACTTGTTTTTCCTCATCCAAGACACTTTCTATGTCGAAGTCTCCTATTCTTGCATTTATGCGTTGTTTTCTTTTCAGGATCTTTGGTAAACTGATATCTTTGTGATCATTCATCATTTGTTTCAACTGTAATAACATAGTATGAGATTTCTTTGATTCTTTATCTTGATGATTCTCTAACATGATCTTATTCTCTGGACTTCCTTCATAGTTTTCTTGTCTCATGTTCATCCGTTCAACTTTAGCAATAATCCTTGGACAATCCTCAACTTCATGACCACCAATTTTACAACAAAGAAAAATAGGGTCTGTACCAAGGAATTCCTTAGCAATATGTCCCAGTATTATGCAATTATAGCATAGCGTCAATCATCTTTTTCTCTTGTACATTCCCCAACCTCTCCTGTATTGCACACTAAGATCACAGTGTTGGACTTGCAATCTGCCAAAATTCTTTCTAGGTTCATGCATCCACTTATTAGTCCAAAACTTCTTTCTATGCATAGGAATAACATATATTTCTTTATTTATATCAAATTTATCTAGATCAACTCTTTGTTGTAACTGCTCCCTAGCTTTCAGACTAGGATATAATCTATTAAACATACCTAAATCCATGCTTTCAATTTTTATTTTTTTTCACTTATCTTACTCTTATCAAAGCACAAAGCTTTACCTCTTGTAAGACCTTACCTCTTTTCTTCAGATCAGGTTTCTTTGTTAGCACAGAGCTTCGCAAGTCAAGTAGAATACTGCACACTATAGAAACATATTTACGCACAACGCTTTTCTTTTCTTTACTTCAGTTCCCAGCAATCACAGTTTCAGGTCTCTGCAATAGAACCATTTGTTGGCACAGTGGCAGACCCAGGGTTCAACGCTTCAACAACGAATCAAAAAAACCCTAACTATCGTCCCTTTTGAAAACACCTAAGAAGCAGGAGAAGTCTCACCAGAGGTAGAGGCAGGTGGGGTTATAGGACTCATGTGTCTATAACCAAGATGGGACACAGATATGTGATTATAACACTTCACAAAGTACTTTAATAAGACTTAGAATATGATATGCATTAGTTCATTAACATCATAGAACAAACCCTAATATAGATTGATGCAGTAACAATAAAGATTAATCACTTCAACCACTTAGCACACAACACGGACTTATATCTAACATTCATTCATAAAGCACAATTAAAGCACTAAGAAACATCAGATCTATCCATCATACACAATAACAAAATCACTAAGTAGATAAATGAAAATACAACATAGCACAAGGCACACCAAAGACACAAGATATACATGGTTCACCCCAGTGTGGGGCTATGTCCACCAACTACTTCATCTTTTTTATTATTCTTCAATATATTACATTCATCCGCTCCTGTGCACTAAGCCACAGAGCCAAGCTTCACATAGGACAAGAGATCTGCACACTAAGAACTAGATCCTCCTTCCCAAAATTCAGTCAAGGCATAGAGACAACTCATTTATCAAGAACAGAGCCTTACATACACATTTTGTTGCACAAAGCAACTCATAACTACTTGCACTTAGCCACCTAAACTTCTCTTTCTAATTCTCTTACATCGCTTCTCTCTTTCTACCTTAAAATCTTACTTATTTATACTCTTACAATAAGGCCTAATCATGGGTAAACCCATGGGCTGACATCCCATAACCCATTATAAAAACCCCAAGGAACCCCTTGCTAGGTCCACAAAGCCCAAAAAACAAGTGAGATCCACAATCTCATCTTCGCCTAGGCGCTCCTTCCTCAGTCACTGCGTCGAAGTCCAAAAAGTGGTCAAACCTAACCAAGATTTCCTCAAAACTTGGTCAAGGGCCAACACGTACCTTTTAGATACCTGAATATCCTCTTCACTTCCATAACATGTGATTCCTTTGGTGTTGCTTGAAATATTGCAACTTGTCCAATTTCCTGCATCACATCCAATCTAGAAGATGACACATAGAGTAAATTTCCAATCATCAATCTATATTGCCTCTGGTCCGCATCCATTGACTCATCATAATTACTTAACTTGCAACTAGTCTGCATATGAGTACTGGCTGGTTTGTAATATTCCATTCCAAAACTTTTTAGCATTTCTATGATACACTTAGTCTGAAATATGAAGATACCTATGTTTCTTCGACATATCTGTAGTCCCAAAAATAAGGACAACTCTCCAAGAAATGACATCTTGAACTCATTCTGCATGTCTTTGGAAAAATTCTAACTCATTCTGTCATCATCACTTCCAAAAATAATACCATCAACATAATATTAGATTAAAAAGATACTATCTTGATTTACCTTTATGTAGAGATTGTTGTATGCATTTCCTTTCCTGAACCCTTGTTGTTGTAAGTATTGTTCCAGTCTTGAGTATGATTTTCCCAAGAAGGTGATCTATAGGAGAAGGTGACCATGCAAGTCGTAGCTCGACTTCTGACCAAAAACTCTCTTCAGGGGGGCACCGATAGTTTGGGTGACCAAGCAAATGGGGATCTAGATCGGGGTGATCCAAGAGTGGCCAAGAGGTTTTGGAAATATCAGAGTGACCTCTGGGGATTAGTGGGAGAATCCCAGTGCAACCATGGAAGAGAGTGCACTCACTTCATTCCCATAAAGAAGAAACCAACAAGGGCACAAACCCTAGTTGGTGCGCCCTCCCTTCTGCCTCATAAAACTTGAAGGAGATTATTTTCTCCTTGAGAGAGTGGCTAGCTAATGAGATAAGTTTTCTCTCAGAGGTGGAAGCATGGAAAACAGAGTCACCAAGAGGTAGCCATGAAGGAAGACACACTGGTTATTCTTCATAAACCCTAAAAACGAAATTGTCATGAATGTAAAATGCAAACTCAGAAAAGAAAACAACCAAGACACATAGCTTCAGAAGAAAAGGTAAGAATGATTTATTTTAGTCCTGGTTCACCTTATATACCAAGGGAACCATTTATTTTACATATATTTAATTCATCATCAAAATGTGAAGAAGTGTTGCACCTAGGTGATTGACTTGTGCACCCTAGGTGGGCATTCCCCTAGGTGGCCTCCTTGGCCCAATTCCTCCCTATTTAGATCTGGAAACATCCCAACTTCCATGAGAAGATGCAGAAACTTGTTGTGCAATACATCAATTGTGATCTACTTTGCCTGAGCTGGAGTTTGGCCTTGGCAGGCTACCAGATATGAAGTGTAAGTCTGATGTCTTGTAGAGCGACTTTGAGTGTCCAGTATAGTGTCTTTGGCCAATGGGAGAATCAAGAATGTTGTCCACTGGATGAGTGATGGTTATTGGTTCTTCCAAGAGGGAAGGCTCAAACAACTTTAAGTGATTTACATTAATGACATTTTGGATTCCCAATTGTGGTGGCAGATCCAACCTATATGCATTTTCTCCAATCTTGTCAAGTATTGTATACGGACCATATCTGATTGGAAGAATCTTGTGATGGTGGCCTTTGAAGAACTTCTTATCCAAGTGTAACCAGACTTGATCCCCTAGTTGAAAGGCCATGAATGTTCTTTGTTTTTCATGGCACTTCTTGGCATGATCTTGGGTTTCTTTGATTGATAATGTGACTGCATTCTGTCGTTGTGCAATTTGTTGGAGAAATCGTTGAGCTGACAGTTGTTCCTGCTATTGATGGAAGGTACCCTCAGAAGCCCAAGTGAGTAGAAGCTCAGTTGGAGATGATGGTTGGAAGCCCAAGAAGACTTCAAAAGGGGAAAATCCTGTAGAAGAATGTGTTTCCTTGTTGTAGCTATGTTGGAGAATGTGTAAGTAATTGTCCCATTGTTTATTGCGCCCAAAGTGAGTTCGGAGAGCATGCACCAAGACTCTATTGAAAACCTCTGTTTGGCCATCTGTCTGAGGATGGAATGCAGTGGAAAAATTGAGGTGGCACCCCAATAGTGCCCATATGGTCTTCCAAAATGTACCGAGGAAGCGAGAATCTCTGTCTGAGATGATACTTCTTTGGAGGCCAAAATGGGGCTAGACATGACGGAAATAGAGTTTCACTGTTTGCGCTACTGTAGTAGTCTTTGTGCATGGGATAAAAAGTGCCATTTTGCTGAAGCGACATACCACTACCCAGATTGCATCATGTTTCTTTTGGGTTGTTGGAAATCCACTTAGGAAGTCCATTGAGATTGACTCCCAAGGCCGAGAAGGAAGCAGTGGTTGATAAAACCAAGGCTTCCGGTTGGATGGCTTGGATTGTGAGCATAAGGCACAAGCTCTGATAAATTTTTCAACTTGAGGCTACATGGAAGGCCAATGAAAATGGCATTGCAGATCTTGGGTGGTCTTTGTGGTCCTGAAGTGGCCGCCATAGGCTGAAGCATTTCTATGATGAGAAAGAGGCAGTCTTCTGAGTGTGGAACACATAGCAAATTCAACTTATATAGCCACCCATCCTGAATAGTGTAGTCTTGGAAGGGGGTCTGATTGATCATTGTGGGGCTTTGCAAAGCTTCCCAAATATCTCAAAATTCGGTGTCAGTAGAATATTTATCTTTCCATGTGTCATAAGTAGCACAACGTGTTTCTAGAATGGAAAGTACTGGAGTGGGAGGTTGACTTAGAAAATCAACCATTTTATTAGAAGTGCCTGGAGTGGGAGGTTGACTTAGAAAATCAACCATTTTATTAGAAGTGCCTTTCTTGTATTTGATGACTAAGTGAAATTTTTGAATGTAGGAGGCCCATTTAAGGTGCCTTTGTTCCTGAATATTCGATTGAGAGTTGATGAAAATCAAAAACTGGAGTGGGAGGTTGACTTAGAAAATCAACCATTTTATTAGAAGTGCCTTTCTTGTATCTGATGACTAAGTGAAATTTTTGAACGTAGGAGGCCCATTTAAGGTGCCTTTGTTCCTGAATATTCGATTGAGAGTTGATGAAAATCAGAGGGTGGTGGTTGGTATGAAAAATGGTTTCTTTACCCAACAAATAACTCCTCCATTGTTTGAGTGCTTGCACCAGACTATAAAATTCCTTGTCATAGGTACTATAATTTTTCTTTGCCTAGGATAGAGTTTCAGAGTGGTAAGAAATGGGGTGTCCTCCTTGTTTAAGTATGACACCAATAGCATATTGTAAGGAGTCAGACTCAATATCAAGGGGTTGGGAGAGGTCTGATAGATGTAAAACAGGGGATGAGAAGAGGGCATCTTTGAGTTGAGCAAAGTGAGTAGTTTCTTCTTTGGTCCAGATGAATGTAGAAGAAGTATTTGAGAGCTGATGCAAAGGTCGAGAAAGATTTGAAAAACAAGGAATGAAATTACGATAGAAATTGATGCCACCCAAAAAACTTTTCAACTCCTTAGCTGAAGAAGGTAGAGGCCATTATTTCAATGCTTGGATGCGAGCTGGATCTGGTTGAACACTCTCTGAGCTGACCACAAATCCAAGGTAGTGGACTGAAGTCTGACCAAAATATGATTTCTTCTCTTTGACTTGCAACTTGTGTTCTTGGATAATTTGGAGAACTTGTCGGACATGTTGCATGTGAGTGTCCCATGTCCGACTGTAGATGAGAATATCATCTAAGTAGATGACCACAAATCGATCCAAATGTGCTCTGAAGATGTCATTGATGAGCCTCATGAAAGTGGCTGGGGCATTGGTGAGACCGAAAGGCATGACTTTCCACTCAAAAAGACCAAATTTGGTCTTGAATGTTGTTTTCCAAACATCATCTGGGTTCATTCGAACTTGATGGTAGTTGACTATCAAATCCAATTTAGTAAACCACTTAGCTCCTTGAAGGGTGTCGAGTAGTTCCTCAATCCGGGGAAGGGGGTAACGGTTTTTTATTGTGGCTTTGTTCAATACTCGGTAATCATTGATAAGGCGCATTTATGAAGTATCTCGTTTAGGGATGACAAAGGCGATAGAAAAACAGAGAGAAGATGAAGGTTGGATGTAGCCAGAGTTGATGAGGTTAGTCAGTTGTCTTTCCATTTCCTATGTTTCTATTGGGGCCAACTAGTAAGTAGGGGTGTTAGGTAAGGTAGATCCGAGGATGAGATGAATGGAATGGTCAATGTGGCGGGAGGGGGGAAGTCCCTCAGGAGGTTGAAATACCTCTGTGAACACGTGGAGGAGGGGAGTCATAGTTTTAGGAACATGGAACATTGTATTTTTTAGTGTTATTGAATGCACGAAACAGAGAGAGACACATTGGTTTAAGTGTACATGTGGGATTTGTTCTTTGGTAGAAGGGGGTTTGGGTTTTGCTGCAGTTAAGATATAACTGTGGCCTTCTTTGGTAATTTTGTATTAGTGGGATTTGGCTAGATAGATAGCATTTCTTTGAGTTTGGTATGGGGTACCAAGCAACAAATCCACACAACCCAAGGGGGAGAGATCACAGAGGACAGTATCTTTGAATTGGCCTATGGTGAAAGTGACTAGACAACGCTTGGAAACTAGGAGGTGAGGGACATCCTTTTGGACCCATCCAAGTTGATAGGGTTGCGGATGTGGAGTGGTGAAAAGATTAAGGTAGTTGGCAAGGGCTTGAGACACCAAATTTTTTTGGCTTCCATTGTCCATAATCAGTAAAGCCAAGGCATTTTTGATTTGGCAGTTATGGGTGAAGAGGGGTTGGGTGGATGCGTTCGAATATTCCTAGGTCATTAGAATCAATGAGGGATCTACTTCTGTGGGTTTGTCTAGAGGAACTTCTTCGGTATCTTCTACTTGGGAAGGTGCAATGATATTAGTGAGTAGATTTTTGTTGGTTTTTAGATTTTGGAGGATTCGACAATCTGATGAATTGTGTAAAGTAGTTTTGTGGAATGAGCACCAGGGTATCCTTGTAGTTGTATTGGGTGTGGGGTTTTGAGTCTGAGGAGGTGGAAAGCAGGATGAGGGATGGGATATGGATGGTTGAGAGGTGGGGCGGGAGGGTTGGTGTAAGGGAGGGACTGAGGAATACGACCTCTAGGAGTGATTTTCCTTTCTATATCCAAAGATCTCCTAAATGTTTTATCTAAAGTTGGATTTTCAAACAGACCTTCTTCTCAACGGAATTGAATTAATAAACCAACCATAAATTTTAATATGAGTACCTCTTCCAGATATGGAACATGAATTAAGAGGTGCATCTTGCAGAAGAAGTCTATGTAGCCTTGCCCTCCTTGTGAAGGGAGTTGTCGAAGTTGGTGCCATTTGATCCATAAGGATTTCACATACCCAGGTGGGTAGAAGCGATTTCTCAAAGCTTCGGAAAGTCGAGCCCAGGTTTTGATGGGTTGCGAAGTAGAGGATTTTGGAGCATCCCCAATCTCTATCATAAATGTGGTCTTATCTTGCTCTATATCCCACCAAGTTTGTGCCAGTCCTTCTAATTGCAATGAAAAAATCTGGAGTTTTCTTTCCTCGGTAAGGCCTGGACATGTATTGAAATAGGTGGATAGGATACGAATCCAATAATCCACCATTTCACCATTTGTTTGCCAAAAAAACTTGGGTAGTTGGATTCGAGTGTCCAACTAGAATGGATCTCGATTGTTTTTTTGTTGCATTCTGAGCAACTCATTGAGGACGGAGGCAAGATATTGGATGGGATTTGATGTGTTGGAATTTGAGTCAACTACCAAAGGATATTTGTGTGGAGGCATTGTGAGGCTAGCTGAAGAGAAAAGGAACCCCTAGGTTGCAATGCTGAACAAAGGACTCAAAAACCCTTAGGCAATGGAGAATGAACTGGTCTAGAGGGAGAGATCTATATTTTTTTAGATCTATGGAGCTCTTCTCTGTGGCAATGGATATGTGGGTTCCCTTGGGGATTATGAGATCTGTGGATCATCTTACATAAAATGGAAACCCTGGAATGGGAAAACTCTGGATTATTT
>CBVK0100580192.1:0-20371 GCA_900067695.1 Picea abies | reverse complement strand
ACAAAACCAATGCAACATCTAAACTCAACTCAACTAGTCAAACTGAAGTGTCCACTGAAAGAGAAAATTCTCCCCTAAAATATAGGAGACTGGATAATGACTAATTAGGACCAATAAACAAGGAAAAACCTTAGGAAAAATAAATCTTAGGTGTGTGTGAAGTAACTCCAACAGAGAAAGTGTGCATTCTCCAGTGTTAAATTGATCCTGCTTTCTTATCCATATCCTTTGTGATTCCTACCTGTAACTGTGGATATTTTGTTGTGATTCTATAGGAGGAACTATCAATCTACAATATTTGGCCATGTGTCCAAATTTGTTACACTTGTAGCATTCTACTTTAATGCTCAATGATTCAAATTTGTTGTATCTTCTGCTTTGTGCTTCATGATATCTTCTTGAATAACCATTTCTTGCATAGTCTTCATAGTTATTTATTTTCTTGGTGTTGGCTCTACAATTCATAGCTTTATGCCCAAAATTATTAAATGAATAACATAAACCAAGAGAAATAGTTTGATACTTGTGGGTGGAATATCTTTTGAATGTTGTTTCTCTTTTGAACCCCTCTTCTTATTGGGGTCTTTCCATTGTTAGTTTTTGTTGATTCTGAAATATGAACCTTTTGGGTGGTGTTGTGTATCTGTAATCCTATTCTTGGTTCCTCTTGCCTTCTTCCTTCTTGGAAGATCCTATGACTATTTTTCATAGCTTGGATGTTCTATTATCTTGGATCTTGAGACTTTCTCTGTTTGGTTATGTCCTAGTCCAGATTTGTCATGGTATGGCCTTGGCTACTAATGATCTCATCCAATACTTTGATGTTGTTTTGTTGCATGTCCTTCTTATGAAGATATTTACTTGGAATGGCTATTTATGCTTCCATGCCTTCGATCATCCTATCCTTTTCATCTAACTGACCTCTAAGTGCCTCTTTGATTCTTTTGGTTTCTTCTACTTGGATTTTTAACTTCATGATCATCCGCTCAACTTCCTCGGAATTGGAGTTATGAGATCCATGTTTTTCTTTTAGTTCTTTCTTGAGTGACTTGATTTTCTTTCTTTCAATCCTTATCTCTTCTAGTGCACTGATCAATTCTACTCTGAGATCAAATTCTCCTTCTTCCTAGAAATATTATAATTCCATGAAGAGTAAGCTTTCTATATTGCTATCACTGTATTCTTCCTCATCTGAAGATGAACTGTCTTCCTTGGTGCAAAGACTTTTCTTGAATTTGTTTTTTCTTTTATTCTTTTGATTTTATTTTTCTTTTTATGATCTTATTCTTCATCACTTTCCTTATTCTTATGAGGACATTTAGAATCAAAATGACCAACACCACCACAATTAAAAAATTTCAATGGAAGCATAACTTTATATTTTTCGGTTCCACTTTTCAATTTTCTGACGAATTTTTCCATTTCTTCATCGTCTTCTGAATCATCGCTACAACTAAAAATTGACTTTGACTTTTGCTTTCTCTTTTTCTTTGTCTTCTTGGATTCTTTGAATGCTACTTTGTTTCTGACCGGGTTCTTCTTTTCTATTCTCATTTCATAGGCGGTGAGTATCCCATGTAGCTCATCCATGTTCAAGGTGTGTAGATCTGTTCTTTCTTCTAAATATGAAATATTTGGATCAAATCTCTTAGGTAGAGACCTTAGTACCTTTTGAACAATGATTGGTTCCTTCATCTCTTCTCTTATACCTTTAATAGTATTCACTACTTCATCAACTTGTAGAAAGTAGGTTGTAATGTCTTCGTCTTCTTTCATTTTAAATTGTTTGAACTTAGCTCTAAGGGTTTGGAGTTTAGCTACCTTGAATTTAGCATCTCCTTCATAAATCATTTGAATCTTATCCCATAGATATTTTGCAGAATCACAATGCATAAATTTAACAAATACTAAATTAGCAAGGCTATTCAAAACAATACCTTTAGCCTTTGAATTGCTTTCTTTGAGTTTCTTTCCATCCTTGTCTATTGGGGGAGTGGCTAGTGCTTTGTATCCATCTACTACTGCTTTCCATACATAAAATCCCTATGCTTGTAAAATGGTTTTCATCCTTATACTCCAGAATCCATAATTCTGACTGTCAAACATTGGTGCTCAAATCTTGGTGTATTCCATGATCTCCTTCCACCAATGTTGGCACATGCCTATTTTGGGGAAAAAATCCAATTTTGGATCACACACCATATATGGAGGAAAAGAAACATGCAGAAGATGGATAAAATGTAACATGTCGAAGAATAAGTAATAACAATGTGGAACGCATGCAAACAAACCTATCCATGTTAGGGTTAGGGTTTTCATATGATTGTAATGGCTATGAGACAATAGAATAGTATAAATAAAGGCCTAGGAGGTCTAGTAGAGGTTGGTTTGAATGAGATAGAGGTTGGTCAGTAAGCTAATGAGATGGTTAATGAGATGGAGAGTGGGTTTTTGAGGGTTAGGTCTCAAGATGTGGATCATGGTGTGGTCTAGTCTGCCTCATAGATTGAACTTCTTATAGTTATTGGTTGTAATAATGGAGACTATAATGCATGCAACACTGATTTTGAAGAATGATGAGTAAAATAGAAGAATAGCCAAATATTTGTGGACATATCCCCAGGGGGGTGAACCAAGGTAATCCTGATGTGTTAATGTGTGTGAATGGTTATTTTACTATTTATGCTATCTATTGGTTAAAGAATGAATGCTTATCTTAGATCATGACAACATGCATGCATGCTTTCCTTGATGAATGAGTAATAGATCTAGATGAAGAGTAATAAATATGATGCATAAGAAGAAGACACCTATCACATTCCCAATCCCTTCCATGACTGCAGACACCTGAGTCTTGCAATCCCCCACAAGCTATCTCGGGTGTGACTGGGTTGGGCACTCTATGTGCAACGTTGCCTTATGGTTTACCAGGAAGCTTGATAATTTGAGTTTGTTGGAAACCTTTGAGATTAGAACCTGGGTCATCCCAAGCATCCAATAAATGGTTATGTTTCCGGTTGAAACTATGCAGGACACAATGGAAGGGATCTATTGAAGAACAACACAGAGAATGGAAAAGTAGAAGGGAATGTACAGACCCTGGAATCCAACGAAGGCGAAGATTGAAATATGGTTAAGGAAAAAGAAACTCGAGTTTTCATATAAGGGAAAAAAAACCCTAAATATACACCATGTAAATATCTCGACAGATATGTGTTTAGAGAATTGCATTAAGTATTTTTCTGTGAATTTCCAAATCTATTATAGGAGTGGTTATTGAGGTTGAAGGAAAACCATCCTATGAATTGGATAAGACAAATAGAGTGGCATCCCGTGCAGATCACACAATTGAAATAAGTCAATAATAAATTTTCGTGCGCAATAGATTTTTGGTTAGACAATATTATTGCAAGGTTTATCACTGAATTTGCAGTTGATACTGCAAAGTCGTACACTACTGCAGAGTAGGATTTTCTGAAGGGATCCAGAGGTAGGTACATAATATGAATATATAATTCCATCAATATTTATCATATGACAAAGGCGTGATGACCATGGAATCAAACATCTAAACTTCTCCTTCACGCATGGGGGAAGGGGGGAAGCATTGATAAGATTTTGAGATATGGAAAATGATCTGGATAAGGCGAAGAAGAAGGAGGAAATGGACCATATCATGATGAAGGGGGACTAGAGAAATAAAATAATGGAAAGAGCTGGAACAACGCGTAGTGATATACCTTACCAGTATAAGATGAATACAAAAAAGAGGGCCATAGCCGAGAGAGAGGGCTTGACAAGTGACAAAGAAGAGGTAGAGGATTTCTGGGCTGTGGATAATATTGAGGAAATCCTACATGCACAATTCGAAAGGAAAGAAAGAGGTATAGGGTCAGGAACATAAGGTGTAACTCTAGTCCAGATTACAATTAGTATGGAACCTACAATCCCATGTGCAACTAATACACCTGAAGGAACACAAGCTTTTAGACAACCAATTTTTAGTAGAAGAGGTGCAGCAGGTCATGCGACCAATAGTGGAAAATAAACTGTGGGTACAAGTTCAGAAAGTAGCAGTCAACTAGCTACACCGCATGGAAGAGATAGTTCAACAAGTTTGAAAATGGTAGGAGTAGATCCCACTATTAGATTACCAGAATTTCGTGGTGAGGCATCAAAGGACCCTGAGAATCATTTATTCATCTGTGAAAATATCTGGGAAGCCAAGAAGGTCACAAACTAGGATACAAAAGTGGTGTAGTTAGCTATAACATTCAGAGACCACATGCTAGACTGGTATATGAACCTTGATGAAAAAAATAAACAAGGAGTAGAAGCACTAAAGATTGTCGCCGAGGTAAAAAAGATGTTGGTCAATGAATTTCAGAAGCCAAGTTCACAGGACCAGTATATGAATGAAATGATTGAGATCAAGAAAAAACCAGGTGATTCTGTTTGGGAGATTGACCAAAGGTTTAAATGTCTAAAAGGTTAGTTGAAGTACTCTATTACTGACATGCAACATAAGAAATTATTTGTGAACTCACTATTACCACACTTGAAGTATAATTTGAGACAATAGAAGTTCCAAACTCAAGCAGAGGCTCTGCAAGAAACCCTGCAGTTGGAAGAAAACCAATATTAATAGACAGATCTAGCAAGAGAAGAGATGAAAGAGGATATAAAGAACTTGACATTTCAGTTGAACAAAATAAGGGGAAGGAGAAGAGAGAAGTTGTATGGTGCACGTTATGTAGGAAAAAATGACACCATAAGAATGAGTGTTCAACCTTTGCTCAGTACTTGGAAGCAGGGGTGCCAAACCCATTTCCTCCAAGATGACCATGGTGTGAAATTTGTAAGATAGATGGGATCGATCCATATCATTGTTCCATGATGCAGAAGTATACAACAATACCACAAATT
This sequence comes from Picea abies, assembly GCA_900067695.1. Classification (NCBI taxonomy): domain Eukaryota; kingdom Viridiplantae; phylum Streptophyta; class Pinopsida; order Pinales; family Pinaceae; genus Picea; species Picea abies. Next base: position 15,445 of record CBVK0100580192.1, on the reverse strand, counting down.
TCTTACTGCATTTTTTTTAAATCAATGGGTCACGATGTCAAGGACTGTAGAGCACTATAATTGATGAGAGAGAGAACTTCAGACACCTACAAGGTGAAATAAAATATTATGACATGGCAATCCATACTGCAGTTCAATAATGTGCAACCACATTTCAATCCCACACAACCACAATAAAATAATGCGCAACTGTAATATAATAATGCATAGTATAACCAGATACCCTAGTATAATTCATTGCATGAAGATAGAGGTGGATTCAGAGGTGGAGGACAGGGTAGAGGAGGATTTTGATGAGGAAGAGGGCCAATAGTCTGCCATAATTGTCAACAACTAGGACACTATGCAAGAGATTGTCCACTTCCACCTGCAACATGTATGTATTGTCGTGCAACAAACCACAAGACAAAACATTGTCTGACATTATTGGGAAAAATACAGGACAAAAGGAAATAGAACAATCAGAACATACAATGGGTTTTTGAAAAAGCTATGGATGATGGGAATAACATCAACATATTTACTCAAGGAGGAGAAAAGACGGGAGTTGATGCAACAAAACAATATCTAGTTCAACACCAGTGGGTCAAAAATAACATTGAGCCACATAAGAATTTTGACAAACATAAATAAAAAGATACTTTTAAGGAGGCCAGACAGGAGATTCTAAAGGATAACATTGAGTCTACATCAACCGTGCAAAAAAATCATGATCGACCAATGTATGATATGCCACCTTCAATGGATCACACCAGCAAGGGAAAACCTTCAGAGAAAGTAAGTAACCTAAAGACTTTTCTTCAGTCTTATGTCAATTTATTGAATGGTCCATCATCCATTAAGGTCTTACAAAACTTTCTAGAGAGATGCAACACATAAGTAGAAGGGAAGTTAGAACAAAAGACAGTTAATCATCTCCATACGAGAAGAAGAACAAGTAGGGAATTTAGGTTAAATGCCAACATTTGGGATTTCAATATGGGGGATCTCATACTTGATTTAGGCTTTGAAGTGAATGTATTACCTAAGAAGACATGGCAGTGTATGGGGGAAGCCACATTAGGATATTCATTTGTCTCATTGAAATTGAAAAATCAACATAGAGTGTTACCAATTAGAAGACTTAAAGGTGTGACAATAGACTTGGATGGAGTGCACACTGTAGCAGATTTCAAAGTTATAGAAATAGTATATGGCACAACACCCTACCCAACATTACTAGGATTGGACTGGGAATTTGATAGCCAAGCTGTGATCAACCTGAGGACATGTAAAATTACCTTTGAATTAGACGAATATAGAGTAATTGCACCATTTGACCCCTCAAAAGGAGAAAGGTTTGTAGAGGTGACATGTTTGGACTTGGAAGAAATAAATCAGCTATATAGGAATACTGCGTGAGAATAATATTATGTCAATCCAACTATGGATGGGGTACTCAGCTGGTGAAGCATTACATCATGTGCCTTAGACTTAGATATAGGTATGGAAAAATGGCAGCAGAGGCTACATGAAGTCTCCACAAGGAGGTGCACAAGAATAGAGTGCACAATAAGATGGTTCAATACAAAGGTAAGGGAACCTCCCACTTTTCATGGTTTGAATGAACTAGAAGAAGTTTTGAAAAACTTTGAAGAAGAAGTCTTGGAGAACCATAGGTTTTTAGACTTGGATATTGCACTAAAGGCCACACCTACAAGATGGTGGGGCATGCACAAAGAAACAATTCAAGACTGGTATCAATGTAAAACATTATTGCGCATTAGATTTGGCACAAAATAGGTGAACGATACATTGCAAAAATATGATGGGCGAGGAAGACCAACTGAGAACATAGAGAAATGAATAACACAGTGGAGGATAACACCAACAGAAGAATGGCCTTATTAATTTATTCATACATTGGAGGGGATACCAGGGAACTGGTACATAGAAAATGAATTGCAGAGAGGCAATACAAAATGGACAATGATACAACATAATTTCGTGATAACTTTTTCATTTGAGAATGAGAACCCTACGATTGATTTAGCCCTGAAGCTAATACAAGGAATGATATTTTTTGAGGAACCCAAGGTGGAAATTATAACAAAATATCAACAACAAAATAGATAGACAATCAAGGACTCACTCTCTTGTTATCATGTCGCAGAGGAAATACCAGAAGAAGAAGATCCGTGCAACATCTAGATCATTGAGTTTGAAGGAGAAAGAGAGGTGGAAGTTCCATTATTGGAATCAGAGGCATTTTCTTCACCAATTAAGGTCAATAAAGTCAACATTGAGACAGAAGAAAACCCTAAAATGGAAAGCATTGGAGACTACTAGGATAAACATACACTGGAAAGAATAACCTAATTACTGCGTGAATATAATGACCTATTTCCAACAACCTTTACAGAGATAAAGGAATAGAAGGTGAGCTAGGAGAGATGAATATACCCCTAAAACTAGATGCTAGAATAGTTAGACAGAGACCTTACAGGATGAACCTAGTTTATAAGAAAAAAGTGAAAGTAGAACTTGATAGAATGTTAAAATTTGGTATCATAGAGCCAATAGAAGAATCTGAATGGATCAGTCCCATGGTGGCCTAGGAAAATAAACAAGGGGTAATAATAATTTGTGTAGATCTAAGGAAACTGAATGATGCTTGCTAACATGATCCTTTCCCTACCCCTTTTACATATGAGTTTTTAGAGAATGTGGGAGGCCATGAAGCATATCCCTTCATAGATGGATTCTCAAGTTATTAGCATATCAAAATATCTCCAAAATATATGCATAAGACTAAATTTTCTACAGAATGGAGATCCTATTGGTATACAGTTATGCCCTTTGGATTGAATAATGCAACAACTATCTTTTCAAGGGTGGTAGTAGTTGCTTTCTAGGATTTCATACATAAGTTCTTAGAAATACATTTGGATGATTGGACTATTTTCAGTCTATTGAAGGATCATGTAGAAGTATTAAGACTAATGTTGGACAGGTGTAAGCAATGTCAGATCTCATTGAACATCAATAAATATATTTTAAGTGCACCTTTTGGGATATTGTTAGTACATATGGTGTGCAGATAGGGTTTACTGGTTGACCCTGATAAGATTGATGTAATTGTGATCTTACCACCACCAAAGTTAGTGCACCAGTTAAGAGCCACACTTGGAAATACATGGTACTACATGAAGTTTATCAAGGGGTATGCAAAAATTACTGTGCCGATGGAATTTTTTTTAAATAAGGACACCAAATTTTAGTGGAACGAGGATTGTCAACAACGATTGGATACTTTGAAGGAGAATATCATGACACCACCTATTTTAGTGTTTCCATATTGGGAAAAAACATTTCATGTGCGTGTATATGCATCAAGAATAACACTTCGAGCAATTTTTCCGCAGCCAAGAGCAGGTGACCTAGATCATCCTATATCCTTTGCAAGCAGAAAGTTATCAAACTCAGAGTAGAATTACAACACAACAGAAAGAGAAGGTCTAGCCATGGTGTATGCACTAAATAAATTCAGACACTACTTATTGGGAAAGCACTTTAAAATGTTCACACATCATTTTGCCTTCAGATATTTAGTCAAAAAGATAATGTTGGGGGGGAGGATTTGTAGATGGATATTATTGTTCCCGGATTTTTATTTTGAAGTAATAGTTAAACCAAGTAAATTGAACGCAGGACCATATAACTTGTCAAGAATAACCAATGGAGAAGAACCTACTAACTTAGAAGAAAACTTCCCTGATGTGAAATTATTTTCAGTACTGATAACCGATGAGTACTTTGCTGATATCATTGAATTCTTGAGCACACAGGTTGCACCAAAGGAGTTTAGTACCGCACAAAATTAAAACCTGGTATTTAGAGATGTAGACTATCAATTGATTGTAGGTCATTTATACAAGCTGGGAGAAGACATCATTTTGAGGTGTGTGATGGAGCATGAACAACCCATTATTCTAGTAGAAGCTCATGAAGATATAGCTGGAGGCCACTATGCAGGAAAGACTACCACACAGAAGGTATTGCACGTAGGTTTATGGTGGCCAACATTTCATAAGGATGAAAAAGAATATTGTTAGAACTGTGACGTCTTTCATAGAGTTGGAAAACCCAATAGAAGGGGTGAGATGCCCCTAAGACCCCAAGTAACTCTTCAGGTATTTGAAAAGTGGGAAATATATTTTGTAGGACCTATTAATCCACTAGCAAGAAGGTCAGGAGCAAGATACATCATTACTACGACAATGTATTTAACCAAATGGGAAGAAGAAAAACCATTCAAGGATTACAACACATAGACAACATCACACTTCTTATTTGAGCATGTGATTACAAGATTCAAATGTCCCAGGATTTTGATGAGTGGCCAAGGCACACATTTTATTAATAGTACCATCCAGGCTATGACGGAGGAATTTGAAGTCTATCACCAAAAGAGTACACTCTATCATCCTCAGGAAAATGGGACAATAGAAGATTTCAACAAGATTTTGGAGAATTCCTTGACAAATATTTGTAATGTTAGTAGAGATGATTTGGATTTAAAGATATCAACAATATTATGGGAATACAAGACTACATGCAGGAAGTTGACATGACATACACCATTTAGATTGTTGTATGGACAAGAAGCAATGGTACCATTAGAATTTTTGGTACCTAGTCTACGCGTTAAACCAATCACAAATATGACAAAAAAAGGTGTAGTACAATAAAGTTTAAGTCAACTCATGGAAATTGAAGAAGAAATAATTTTGGGAGCACCAAGAGATGCAGGAAGCAAGGGAAAAATCCTGGCATGAAAAACACATAAAGAAGAAGAGATTTAAGGAGGGATATCTAGTTCTCCTCTATGACAACACATATTTGCAACATCTTGGTAAGATAAGAATGAATTGTCTAGGGCCATATGAAGTGAAGTATGTTACATATGGAGGATCTGTGCAACTAAAGGACTTGACAGGAAAATAACTGCAGGGTCTGGTGTATGGTAGTATGTTGAAACTGTATAAGGATAGTCGACCTACTAACTCTTAGTAGTTGCAGTGAAATAAGGAAGCCTTGTGTATAGTGTACTATATTAGATGTTAGGAAAGAAAAATTACAAAAAGACACAAAACGTAGAAAAAATACAAAAATACAAAAAGACATAAAAAGTAGAAAAATAAGAAAAATACAAAAAGAGGAGGAAGTTGGTTGAATGATAGAAATTGAAAAAATAGTGCATAGTAGATAGAAAAACTAGCGCAACAAGAAGAAAATTTACTATGAGTAGGACCCCTATTGACAATGGGCAGATTTAATAGGGATTTAGTGCTTAATAAGTTTTCTATGGACATGATTAAATATGGCTGGAATATTCTTAGTAGTCACATAAAATAAATGGCTCTGATTTCAATCATTAACTTCCTAGCTATTATAAAGACATACGTTTATGTGTTTACTTTTTTACATTTACCTAATCATATTTAAAAATTACTTTGATAGCTAACTGATTGCCACGTAAGTGATTAACAAAAATTAAAATATTAACACCAGATAAATGAAGCTTAACAGTTTATTTGTTAATCAATAATAAAATTTAATATATTCTTTTAAGGATTATTTTCATCTTATTAGCGTTTCGGCATTGATCAGCCACAATTATGTGGTTGTGCTAGTGTATAGTGTACTATATTAGAAGTTAGGAAAGAAAAATTACAAAAAGACACAAAAAGTAGAAAAAATACAAAAATACAAAAAGACATAAAAAGTAGAAAAATAAGAAAAATACAAAAAGAGGAGGAAGTTGGTTGAATGGTAGAAATTGAAAAAATAGTGCATAGTAGATAGAAAAACTAGCGCAACAAGAAGAAAATTTACTATGAGCAGGACATAATTGACAGGAAGAAAACATAGTGCGTCAAGGACGAATCATAGTAGAAAGTTGCAACGCACCGTAAAAGGAGCCAACTGTCGAAAAAGAAAAAAACCGTTCATCGAAAAAAGAAGGCGCGAACCGAGCATTTATGAAATTTAATGAAATGTGACCAAGAAGCTTTAGAACATTTATGACACTAAAATAAGTGTCTCTGAGAATATTTACGACATTTATGAAACCACCTAAATAACTAGAAAGTGGTCCAAACAACCCTCATTGTGAATTTAAACATACTCATAGCTAAGGAGCACAAAGATGAGTGACGAACAAGTGATTCCAAAGACATCAGCAGGAGAATCTCAACAAAAATAGGATTATTTTTTTGGTATGGCACCACCAAAGGTCGACGCACTGAGCCATGCGGCAATAAAAACCCAAATCAACACCAGGTTGTTGTAGGAACCCGTATGGGAAGAACAAGTTCATCAAAAACCGGAGGGAGTGGTCGATGTAAATGCCATTCCTTCACCATGGGATGGACCAACGAGAACCACAATAGTGGATGAGGAGGAGAAAGATCTCGTGATAGTAAGGATGGATATTGATCCACATAGAAGTTTGGGGGAACAAAACCCTTTTGTGTTAGAAACCCTGAGGAAACAACCCAACGTCGAAGTAGCCCACCAAAATAATGGCACTGATAGTGAGAGAACAATATTTGAGGAGCCAAGGTCACAACCAATGGTAGGGTCCATGCAACAAGAAGAGGTACAAATTGAGGATATAACAAGACAACTTGAATTTGGCACAAAAGAAGGGGAAGAAGAAGTTGGGCCATCCAATGTGTCAATAAGGAAGAAATGTAAACAACCTATTCAAAGATCTTTGTGCAAGCAACCCGTGGTATCCATAGTATTACCATGCATTCCATAGGGGGTGCATACCACTCCAACATTGCTGGGATGCGTCGAAAATTCAAGATATGGAGACCATTATGTGTCTGACACTGGAAAATTCCCAAAATTTGCACAACAGGTTTACATGGAAAGTCGAGGCACAGGGCCACTAGGAGATACGATGTTGCAGCCAAAGTAATGGATATCAGGCCTGTTCAACACATGGATAATAAATTTTCTCGATATTCCCCACTTCGGTAGGGGGAAATATGTCAACAACTACATCAAGCAGTTACTCACAGTTCTCCATGGGGGATTTTTGTGGATGGACAAGCCAATGTCCATCAATGTATATTTAATTGCATGGATCGCAGGATTTCCATTGGATGGAAAGAATCCCATGCAATACATGGATGATAAAATAAATGAGAAATAACTCGCATAATAAGTGAAAAATACCTATGTGATAGAAAGAGGGTCACAAGGAATAACCATAAAGAGGATTAGTGACGTAGCCACTAGGATGGAAACCAAATTAATGGCATGTAAATTCCTTTGAAAATGTCACAAGGAGGAGGTCCCTGCAGGATTTGTAGTATCAACAATGTAGTGTGCAAAAGGAACCATGTTAAGATGGGCTCTGTACTTGCTGAATCTGTTCCTAGACAACTGCAAAGATGTGCAGGACTGGGAGACTAAATTCCACTACTCGTGGTTGATAGTGCTAATAACCTTGATAAGATGGAGGGAACCTACCTATTCACACTTCCGTGACAGAGTGGGGAAATTACACGCAACACAATATACCTCCTTAGGGAGCACTTTAGACCCTAAATAAAGAAGTGACAATGCTAGGACCTTCGCAAGGTACCTGCATGACATGAAGGAAAATATATCCAATAACTAGAGGATAACTACGGAGGTGGTCGCACAGTACCAGGGGATAGCCAAGTTCAAGGCCATGAGACAATATGTGGATCTAGGTGCATAGAGATCCATACGAAGAGTGGATGCAACTTTGATATGGCATCAACACAAAATAAGTGGATTGGCTGATCAAGGATTGTGCAAATGACTGGAAAGTACTAGTTATAACCAATGAGATACCCAAGGACAAGGCAATTAAAGCAGGTCTGTCGCAGACATCTGCTGGAGACAAAAGAATGATGATGAAAGATACTACAACAACAATAGGAAGCACAACAATGGAGAAACTACCTCTGAAGAAGAAGCCAGGTCCTAAGCCAACGACATAGAAAAAATACAACACGAATACGAACGGGCAGACATGGAAGAAGGAAAAATTCCTCGCACAGGGAGAACATGAGGGGGGGGACACAAAAACACAAGAAACTCCAATGACGACAATCCCAACAGATGCAGGGCCACCTAAAAGGTCGATCATACAACTAGGGGGGTCACACAACAAATCCAAGGCACATAAGGACATCCCTAAATACACATTTATCGAGGATGATGCAAACTTCATAGTAGAGAAAGTTTAGGAATGCATGGATAAATAATATGAGGTGGTCGAGAACCAAAGAGAAAGAATCATGAAGGAATTGACAAAGGTTAAACATGTCCTGGAATGGATACAAGTAGCATAGACATAGGATAAATGAAATGGACCAATTCCACGATTGAAAGAGGAAGAGGATAGAACCACACAAGACGACAAAGAAACCATACAAATGATAGTGCAAGAAAGTCCCAACTTCAACATTACACAGGAAATGTTATAGATAGAGGAGGAAATAGTGCATAAGCCACTGAAAGAATTGGAACAAGTGGAGTTGGTTTTAGGAAAAATACCAATGAAAGAATTGTACAGGTTGCAAGTCAACATCACACAAGAGGTACAGTCATAGGCCAAGGCTAATGCGACAGACTTGGAAGTTGCCAAAGATGGTAAGGAAGCACTATAGCTGGTAATATAGAAAGTCAAGTTGGAGACACATGAAGAGAAGTAGCGCACAAATAACTTAGAAAAGAAACTGCAAGAAGTTTTAAAAAGTATTTCAGACAGCGTGCAGGTAGTAGAGAGCAGCGACGAAGCACATATATAGATCATCATGCAGAAAATTGAGGGGTACAAGTAGGAGATGGAAGAAATAAAGGAAAATCTTACATCGAAAACCCCTCCTGAAGTGACAACTGAAAGAGAATAGCAAACAACACTACAAACAAGGATTCTTGCAATAGAAGCCAAGGAAGTCGCATAAATCTTTGACAGGACTACGCAAATATGAACTAGTCTTGAGGAATATGAGAAGGTCCAATGATTGGATGAACAAGAAGAAAACGCCAATGCTACAATGCATAAGTTGAAGCAATGACAGAAGGCAATGAGAATCACTGAAAGGTTGAAATGTATGCAGGGGATGAAGAAGATGCAAATGGAACTAAATACTGTGCAGAAAAACAAAAAGGAAAGGTAGGCCCAATTGGAACCACTCTAGGAGCAAGCAATGCAAATAATTGTAGAACTAGAGGTAGAAAAGATAAGGATGGAATATATTCATAAAAAGAGTGCAACGTTATTGAACGAAAATATTACAACGCAGATGATAGAGGCACTAGTAGAGAAAGATGTGCAGGTGAAAGAAAAAGGGGAGGAACTAGAAGGAAAGTTCCACATTTTGGAGAAGGTTGTGCAGGGAGCGCACACCATCTAATTAGCTTGAGATGAGTCACATGTCAGTGTTGGGAGCATGTTGCCGTAGGCCTATTTTTGGGAGAAAATATAATTTTTGAGCATGCACCATATATGGAGGAAAAGCAACACGAGAAAGATGGAATAAAAGAAGCATGCCAAAGACATAGGAAAAGAAGCATGACACACATGTAGAAAAAGATAACCATGTTAGGGTTAGGGTTTTTGATATGATTGTAATGGATATGATCCAATAGAATAATATAAATAAAGGCCTAGGAGGTCTAGTAGAGGTTGGTCTAAATGAGTTAGAGGTTGGTCAATAAGCTAGTGATACAGTTAATGAGATGGAGAGTGGGTTTTTGAGGGTTAGGTCGCAGGCTGTGGAGCCTGGTGTGATCTAGTCCACCTCACGGATTGAACTTGTCATGGTTCTTGGTTGTAATAATGGAGACTGTAATGCACATAATGTTGATTTTTAATATTGATGAATACAAGAGAAGAAGAGAAAAATATTTGTGGACGTATCCCCAGGGAGGGTGAACCATGGTAATGTGTGTGAATGGTTATTTTACTATTTATGCTATCTATCAATTAAAGAATGAATGTTTAAATTATATTATGACAACATGCATGCATGGTTTCCTTGATGAATGAATAATATATCTAGATGAAGAGTAATAAATATGATGCATAAGAAAAAGACACCTATCACATTCCCAATCCCTTCACTGACTACACACACTTGAGGCTTGCAGTCCCCCATAATCTATCTCGGGTGATATTGCGTTGGGCACTCTGTGCTCAACATTGCCTTATGGTTTACCCGGAGGGCCGATAGTTTGAGGGTTTTGTTGGAAACCTTTTATATAAGAACCTGGGTCAGCCCAAGCATCTAAAAAGTGGTTAGATTGCTTCTTGAAGGACATGCTTTGATACCAATTGTTGGAATACTAAGAGGGGGTGTGAATTAGTATTAGTAATTTTAATCCCTTTTAACCACAATGTGTATTGTTTTCTTTATGAGAAGATTACCAATAACATTCAATATGAGGAGTATACATAAGCAATGAACAATAAACAGCCACACACAAACACAATAGACCAATATTTTACATGGAAACCCAATGCTGGAGAAAACCACATCATGATTGTTGTATATTGTCAAAAGAAGTACATTCATAGGAAGTACCAACTTCCTTGTTTTCTAGCTACAAATGGAAGGAGGCAACAATCCCCTAGTTTTTGAGGCTCCAACCTGAAGGAAGTTACAACTCCTTGATTATCTAGCTCCAACCAGAAGGAAGATACAACCCCCTATGTTCTCTGGCTATAACCGAAAGGTGGATACAATGACCTATCCTTGCCCCATCCAACTACCCTGAAATATAAGTGCCAAATAACTGATACTTCCACTGTCACTTTCGATCTATCCCTGTAAGAATTGTCACTCTCACAACCTATAACAACAACCTGTCACAATAATCTCCTCAACCAATCATATCTGATCACATAGATCTCACACCCACTGTCAAAAGTGTATAGCTCAAACCGTGTACAACTATGTCTCTCTAATCATGTTACATACATATAAAAAAAATCATAAACCAAATGTAATGCACCCTCACATCAACCACACATCAAACCCTCACTGTTATGCAACCCCAATTTGTACCAATAACATCAGCAACACACTTCAACCAAAACCCCTCAAACATGTACCAAGGGGTACATGATATACCTCAACAATATGCCCAATAATATATTCCAACTACAAACAACAAATATACCAACAATGTGCTTTTTTATATCTGTAACATACAATATGTACCAGACAACCAATAGTCCCTCCAGGGAAAATGCTCAATCTCCCATGTCCATATCCCAACCTATCACAAAAATACCAACTTCAATACAAACATATAACATACCTTTTCTTTCTATAGATAGCTCTATTGTACATGACCACTATTACCCTTGCTTGTAGCTTCTCCTCATATTTTGTAACCTAAACCACAATGCATTCCTCAGATATAACATTGCCTCACATGATGAAGTTGGTTTTCTTGTGGGTACTCACATGACAGGCTATAGGCAACTCATGGGGATTCCTCGCAAGATGTTTACTCTTTGACCCCCGAGGATGACCCTAATTAAGGTGTTTCATGACTTTCTCATTCTCTTCTACAATTGCGAAACTTTTTCGTCACTCTTCCTTCGCTACGTTAGACTTGCACAACTTCATATGTATCAATGATTACCTACCAAGACCATTTCACAATATAGATATTCAATGTGCTCAATATGTGATAATGGGAGTCTATTTCTCTCTTATTTATACTCTCCAAGTTCCTTCCTTTAGGGTTCATCTTATAACTGTTTTACCCAACTTCCCTCTTTTAGGGATAACCCACTTTCTTGTTGCAACTACTTTACCGATAATTAGTAAACTCACCACTTCTTGTTGCAACTAATTTATTTTTAATTATTTTCTTATTTCAATAAATTTACCCATAATTAACTCCTAGTTGCAACCAATTTGACTAGTAAACTTCTTGATGACTTTCTAGGAGCTTCTATAATAATTGACTTCTTTGTTGACCTTCTAAGGGATTCTAGAATATTCATGAGGGTCCTCCAACTTCAATAAGACATATCTCCTTAACCACGAGGAACTACATTACATACCACATATTGCCAGAAATAGCACGACATACACTATCCATCTATGCTAATATTACTTACAAATTCACTGATCTCCATGTCTTTATTCCTCATACAAAATAAGGCTACTTAACCACACCTATGGGGCTACTGGAATTCGCTACCTGACTTGTTTCAAGGGTTGAAATCAATGACAACCAACCCAATATATCAACAAATTTTCCTTCTAGCGGTTACACTGTTGCTGAAGGAACCTTCTCTGATACCGATTGTTGAAATGTTCAATAGTACTGAGAGAGGGGTGAATCAATACTATATAATTTTAACAATCTTTTTTCTGATATGATTTTAAAACATAGTTAGGATTTATACTTGCATTCAATTATACCAGAAATCTACTCACCATAACCACATACAATAATCAACACATTTACAAATATAGAGGTGGAAACCTATATTGTGAAGATCTTAAATATTTACAAATCAATATCAATTCATGTAGGAATAAACGTTAATGAGGAAACCAATCCTTTGTAAACAAAACCTACAAACATGCACCGACCTGCAAATGAATGAGGACAACAATGATCCATAGGGACCAACCTACAAACATGCACCAATCCACAAATGGATGAGGACACCAATCCTCTATAGGCACCAACCTACAAACATGCACCAACCTACAAATGGATGAGGACACCAATCCTCTGTAGGAACCAACCTACAAACATGAATCAACTTGAAAATTGAGCTCCAACTCAATTTTTCCTTGATCCACCCTTCCACCCTTAAATTTGCATAAATGTCTTAATCTATTTTAATAAACTTCTCCAACATGCTTCATCCTCTACGTGCTCTAGAGTCATTTCATCTTCACTGTTTATCAATGACTTTTCATAGACCATAGAGCCTATTATTTTCAAACTTCTAATCCTGTGCACTTTTCATGCCCACATATTCGACCCCTCAACAAAGTTAGGATGATCATCACATCATTTGCAAAATGTTCTCTTCATATTTTTGTAATGATCATATCCCTACAAGTGCAATGTCCAGAACTTAGGATATTATACTTATGGTTAGAGATGATATTCAAATATAGAACACCATTATACCATCATAACCATGATTTTATCAGGTCTTTGTACACCCACATCATCTCTCTACACGTCCGGTTGTATTAAACCAGATCCTCTTCAAGTATTCTAATTTTCTCTCCAATTGACACACACTATTCTCTCATCAATGTCAATTATATATATAGTTCTAACTAATTTTACGTGGACCTATTTTACTTTTGGTGTGGACCCAAATGGTTCTTTGAGTCGACTAAAGCATTCTCTGTTATTGAAAATATTTGCACAAAGTATAATCCCCCCAGGCTTATTTTATTTCGCTACATGAGTTATCCCAATGAGCATAGAACCAAGTGCATGGGACCACCAAATTTATTGCGGTGATTTATATCATTGAATCAGATCTCTAGGAAGGGGGCACAATAAATAATGCACCGATGCAAGTATTTTCTTTTGAGCACATGTTGAAATTGTAGGGGGGTGCCTTTCTATTAACCCACGTGCTAGTTACTCGCCCACAATTTTTTATAGATCGTTGATCTGAAATTTCTGTCAACGGTCAGATCTACGCCTCATGCTAGTATCCTTCCCTTTACGACTTTCATTTTGGGTCTTTGATCTGAATAATCAACAATTATAATCAATCTCTACCATCCATGTGTATAAGGGCGAGTTTCATAAACCACCGCGTGGATGTCCAACCTAGTATTATGTGTCGAGCATTTTGTCAATGCATGTTTAATCTATATCATTGATCCTAAAGTTGATCAATGATAATCGTGATTCCTTCTTTCTACACAATGCTCATTCAATCTAGGATCAATATTTAGTTTGACTGTGATCCAACAATCGATAATGGTTGACCTTCCTCTGGTCTTATTGGCACGGTTTAGATCCTTGTTGTCCACATGTAATCTCTATGTGGAATCCCTTACATCACAATGATGTATTTTGACATTTAACATATGTTCAATACCTTAGAACCTCCAATGATTTACTTCTTCTTTCTTCCATCTCGATCTGGTTCAGATTCACAACAAGGATCCAAGTTGCATTCCTTCCCTTCTGCAGGCAATTGATGCTTGCATACGTGGACTATGAATTGATGCTTTGCATGGAGCCTCAATTAATAACATTGCCATGTCATCATAGTAGGAATGGTATTCTTAATAAATTCAGTCTTATCCTCCTTTCCAATTTTCCAATTTTCAGCCCTTCACGCACTAGTGGGAATCAAAAAAGAAATGGCCAGAATTATCAGGAAATTTCTTTGGCAAGGGGGCAAAGAGAACAATAAAAAAATGCATATGGTAAAATGGTTTATTGTCTGTGCCCCTAAAGAAAATGGGGGACTGGGTATTCGAGACCCGGAAAGGATAAACTTAGCTCTGGGGGCCATGCTAATTTGGCGTGTAATTACTGGTGGGAACGAATGGTGGAAAAAGGAAATATGCAATAAGTACCTATCCAAAGTCAGAAAAAGATTTATGGAGGATTTAGACCTTGTTCAATCTAGATCCCCCATCTATAAATTAACCCGGGCATCAGTTCCGCTCATCCAAAATCACCTCAGATGGAACCCAGGAAATGGAAAAGAAATCAAGATATGGGAGGATCACTTCTAAGAGATGGGAGTATTCTCTAGTATCCCTTCTTTGTACTAACTCAGGATTTGGCTAACCTCAATTGGAAAAACCACCCTCTTTGATATCTCTAATTGGAGCAAGAACGGTGCTTGGGAAAACTGGAATCTGGGTGACGTTCCCCCCCTCCTGCGAAATGAGGCCAAGCAGTTCCTCCTGGTGGTCTTAGGGTCTGCCCCAGTCTACCTTAGTCAAAAGGACATCAGAAATTGGGGTGAAGAAGGGTACATTGTGAGGATGGGTTACAAGCAACTCCTTCAAGATAACAACTTTCCAAATAAATCCTTCGTCTGGAAAGGGATTTGGAGTCCAAATAGCATTCCAAAGATAAATATTTTATGCTGGAAACTGACACACAGTAAGCTCCTAACATGCAAAAACTTGAACAAAATAGGTTATATGGGTTCATTTAGATGCACTCTTTGCAACCAAATCTTGGAAAGCACTGACCACTTATTCCTAAAATGAAAATTCACTAAACAGGTGCTACATAGCGTCTACTTAGAGCTAGTTCCCCAAATCTCCTGGCCGACAAGCAACATAATTTTGATTGGTAAATGGGGAAAAGACTACAAAGGATCACTACATAGGAATCCAAATCTAAGTCGAATTTGGAAGGCCTCGATTAAATTTGT
>CBVK0100580188.1:0-17395 GCA_900067695.1 Picea abies | reverse complement strand
ATCTAGAAAAATAAAAAATGCATTTCAACTAACTATAACTTATAAACAAACATTGTTTATAATTTGCTTTAAAATATGATCTTAAAATTCTAGAAGCTTCAAGTTAATGGAGAAGAGAAAAATATTAATTTTGGTTTTTTACAAAATCAAACAAATCATAAGTAATTCTTTTTTTTTTTAATTATTATTTTGAAATGAGATGCAAAATGAGAAAAGAATTTAATTAATTAATATCACCAAATGATTTTATGAAAATGAGAAACCAACCAAGATATTATTTGATGAAGTATTGAACCCATTATTTAAAATAGTCAAACTTCCTAATGAGCAAACGAAAGAACACATAATCATAATTTAAATGAAAGTAAACAGTTGAGAAAAATTAACATTTTTGTTTAAATTGAGATTTCTATGTTCGTTTCTGAATTTTGACATATACTCTTGTAATGAATGTCTCATACTATAGTGAATGTCTTAAGTTTGTCTTAAAGCAAGCCAAGGTATGGAACTATTTGAAAAGGTTGATTCTGTAGCTCATTATAATTATCAATATTCTAATGGGGGCCCTTTAAATTTTGTAAAACTTTAGGGGGAGTTGTTGGGGCCTAACACCGCTGAAAGAAGCTAAAAAATGAGGGGCACACCTTATTAGGCCCATGTATTAAATTTGCATGCCGTATACCTTGTGGTAGAGTATTAATATTGATCATATCATTTATTCCCAAGGTCAAAGCAAGATAATGAGAACCTAACATAAACATTGGTCGAAACCAAAGTGCCTCATTATCTAGGAAAGTTTCCTTGGGCTCACACTTTACGTAACCCACAAGATGAGAGGGATAATTGTACCTAAATATTGTGCATGGGAAATATTTTGCCACTAAATAAGGCATGCCATTAATGCTATGGTGGTAGCCAAAAATATCATTTGTTTCATGACAAATCAAGTTCAAAATAACAAGTGATAGATACCTCATAGATTGAGGGAAATGTCGAGCAAAGGATGACTCCAAGCTCTCTCCTATAACATCATCAAAATCATTTGAGGAGTATTTGAGTATGGAAACAAAATCCAATGATGAGTGATGCATATTCCCCTAAAGATTAACTTGTGATTGTAGAGAAAATTTAGATGGCGATCCTTCTTGGGTGGGATCGATGTTTTTGTTATCTTACATGGTGATGGATTATCCATTTGTTTTCCTTTCCCCACAAGGGTATGAAAATTCTTTTTTCTCTACTTGCTTTTTCTCTTCTGTCATTAAAATTTGTGCATTGATATCAATAATCCATATTGTACATGGTCAATGAACAATATATTGGTGCTCACACTCAATTTTGGAACATAAAAATTATCATAAAAAATAGGGCTATCATGATGAAATTATGTTTCCATTTGTTTGGGAAGTTTAAATTGCAAATGATTTTCAACATTGTGCACCCTAGATGGACTATCATTATGAATGGATCCTTGATCGATCAAATCTTGGAAATTTTCGTGTTCTCATTTATCATTCAATATTCCATCATTGAAAGAAAAATGTAAAGATTGTATTGCATGATAAACTGGTGGATGCTCATGTAGGTAATCATCATCAAAAAAATTAGTGTAAAGAGAATATAGATCTTTGGATTCTAAAAATGGCTAGATTTCCTTAGTGGGAGATTTGTTACAAACCAAAGTATATTCATGATTTTGTTGATATTCAAGATAGACAACTAATGCAATTCCTAAAGTAATGTCATTGGTTTGTTCCCACTCTATATATAAGGGGTTTGAGAGTTATGGCGGAGATTATGCTATTGTTGTGACAGAGTGAAAATTAGATATCGTGTATTCTCCATTTTCCATTTCCATATCATGATTTCCCTTGAAGGATATAGTCATTATGCTCCCTAGTGTTAAATTGTCATTCAAATCTACAACAGTTTCGTGAATTGATTCTTCATTCATTACATATTTGAAATCATCTTTTGAAACATTTCCCTTAGATTGCAGAGTATTAAATGTGTGAGGGTAAGCTTTAATCGTTTGTAGGTTTGAAAATATTTCTCTAGGATGGGAGGTGACTGAATACTCATTGTGCAAATCTAAATCTTATGAATTAAAGATATTTTGATTATCAAAATCCCCCCTTTCAAGAATAGAGACAAGATATGAGAACCAATCAAGTATTTCCTGGTCTGAGGGTTTGACACTTTCAACAAATATATAGTAAATCTTCATAAATATTTGAAAGAAAACATCCACATATTCATTTATGAGCCTACACATTTCTTCAAGTTCATTAAAGAGTTCATCATAATCATAATCTACATGAGCAGTGATAAAGACTTCCATAAATTGTTTCCAACTATGTATCGATTTTGCTAACAAAGACCTAAATTAGGATTTAATATGTCCTTCTAATGTCAGGATAAATAATCGACAAATTTCATTATCCTGAATTTTTTTAAGATTATATCGTGCAATGTTAAATTGATTAAGGCATGCATGAATGTAGAGATATTCCCTTCACCATCAAATTTCAAGTTTGACAAGAGATTAATTGTCTCAACTGAGACACCCCCTGAAGGTCTCATAAGACTTAAAGGGTTATACCATACAGAGATACAGAGAAGAACCATGGGATGATTAAAACAAATTATTGAAATGACTCCACATGGGTAGGCTTGTCATCTGGCTCTTCTTCTAGTGCCAGTTCTATTGATGTGGTTTGTGTGACCTTGATCAACAAAAAGGATTTCCCCTGATGAGAAGTCCCAATTATAACTCTCACCATTTGGAATAGGGAACCCATCAGGATTCTATCCTGACAACCATTTCTGGATTGAGGTTTACCGGTTGTGACCTAATCCACCAACGATGGTTTCTAATCTAAAGAGTATAATGCAACTAACCTAAGGTGAAAATTCATGCATCCAAATGAAAATGTAACGAGAAAGAAAACACATAACCACACATGTTCCTATCAATGGTTCGAGAAATTGTTTACACAGAGCAAAGACAAAAATATGAGCAAATAACTGCAAACCTAAAATAGTCTATCATTTAAACAATCATTTACAGTCCTATGTCCACAGATTCAGACAAATATTACTTGAATAATAGAAATAGAATGCATCAAACAAACATAATAATATTCTATAGTGTGAGATACATTCTTACCCAACCCAAGTGCTGAGCAAAACATAGTGGAAAATTCCACAACACGTGCAACACAAGAATCAGAGTTCTCTCGAAAATAGTTTATCCAAACAAGCTTCTCCTCATTGAAGTTTTAGAAATAGTACATGAAATATCCAAGATCCAAAAGCCCCAAATTCTAGTACAATACCCCTATTTATTGAAATTCACCTTGACTGTTGGCCTTCCACCTTCCCGACTCTTGACCTTTCATTTAAAAATTTTGTCCTTATCCTCTATGGAATGATGAGGGAATAATGAAAGAAAAAATGCTCATGATTTAATGTATCATGCATCATGTACATTGGTATTTTTAATTTTTCCTTTTAGTGCTTATGGGTCATCATCGATTTGTACAACTTAGTTTGATGAATATTTCTTGGGATTTCTTGGATTCCTAAGAAACAATTACAAATTCTTCACCTTCCACATTCAGTTTCTTCCTAATTTATATATAAAAAAGATGAGATATACAAATTTGAATTTTTGTCTTATGCTTTCCTTTGTCTTTATGTCCTCTTCCTATTTTCTATTATTGCTACTTTAGTCGCTGCTAACTCATATTATTTCTTCTTTCATTCAACTTCTTCTATGTGCTTCCTCTTTTTCTCATTTGTTGTTGTTTTCGTTGATATATCATCCTTTGTCATAGATTTAATTTTCAAAGGAACCACTACATACTATCAGATCCTTCTTTTCTTGACCTAGAGAATCCATATTTATGTAGTCCATTTCTTTACACACCATGTATACAAACTCCCATGTATGATCTTCTTTCCATACTGGTACCCGACTGCTATTCACCAACAAATACATGTGTTTCCCATATGTAAAGCTTCAAAATAACGTAAAAGGTATTCAAATATGAATAAATTATTTGACAAATGAGTGAATAGTTCATATATACTTTCCCGATTTTGGTCTTTGTCCCTTTGATGATGATTTCTCATATATTCCCCATTGAAATGTTGTGTTATCAGGTTCCTGGGTTGATGATAGTATTCCAGTATGAAAAATTGAAAATATGGAATGAATAATGAGGAATATCCTAAAATGTAGAACTTGTATGTTTTAGAGCTTGACACTAACTTTCCAACGATATAAAGGGTGCATGAAACAAAGCTTGGAGTCAAACATTATGGTAAAAACATGATAGTCTGTTTTATGTAACACATCACCATGTTGGCTAGAGAAAAGCATTTGTTGGTCAGTGTATTAGCCACCGAAGGATATTTCTCCATTGATGTGTTGGTGGTCAAATGTTATTTATACTCTGTTGTGTCAATGGTCGAATATTATTTCACCTCTGGTGTGTCGACAATTGAATTCTATTTCGCCTCTGGTATCTTAGCGATCGAAATCCATTTTATTGCCGGTTAAAAGATGATTTTGTCACCAGTTAGGTTTGAGAGGATCATTATTTCATATCAATGAGGGGAAAATATTTTTCCACTGGTGTATCAACAGAAAAAAAATGATCTTTCCTTCATTGTATCGGCATGAAAAATCGATCTTTCCACTGTTGTATCAAGAAGAAAAAGTGGTTTTACCTCTGTCGTGTCGACGAGTTTCAAAGGGAGAGAAATGAAGAAAATTATAAATGTTGAAGGTTTTTGTTTGTCGATGTGAAATAAGGGTTTTTCATCGATATATCCTGTATTGGCAGAAAATAGAGATTAATTTCTAATACACTGTGTATCGATGGGCCAAAGAGATCTTCAAAATTTCTCAAAATGGTCAAGTGTGGAGGAAAAGAAGAGAATTCTAGACTTCATTATTTTCATGAAAGAGTTTCCAAGGTTTCTAATGGTACATAAATCCAAAAGGGGACCATATTTCTTCACTTCTAATGAATGGATTTAGAGAAGAAGCAAATAAATTAAGGCAAGGTGATGATGCCAACACAACAATATCCTGACTTCAAAAGTATATAACTTTCTCATACGATGTCTTATTGAGGCACCATTTTTTGCGATGTGGAGAGAATAGGGTGTTGGAATTACTAAGACAACTGAGAGGGGGGGGGGGTGAATCAGTTGTTACTGTTCTTAAACATATTTATGCCTATTAAAATATTATTAACCTTCTCCAAGTGATCATCACGATTATGCAAGACATGAAAAACATAAATAACAAACATCAATCACACATATGATATACACAAAGACATATATTCATGAGTAAACCCATAAAGGGAGAAAACCTCTTCTTCTTTGAATGATAGGTAGTATTTAAGTTCTGTACATCATATTTCTTTGAGAACCAACTCAAAATGAGACTACAACCTCTTCTTTAGCAAGCTGCAACTTGATGAGAGCACCAACTCTCTAGTTTCTCTAGCACCCACTAGAAGGAAGCACCAACTCCCTGAGTGTTCCAACACCAATTGGATGGAAGCACCAACTTCCAGTCACATAAGCACCAGCTTGTATAAGAGAGAACAATGGTTCTCCCCTGCACCACCCTACCACACTATTTTTTTTGGCTGCAACCAGATGGAAGCTACAACTCCCTGTGTTCAAGCACTCACTTGAAACTCTGAGGACAACAGTCCTCCCTAGCACCACCCTACCACCCTGATTTCTAAATATTTACTTGACAAATACATTACAACAATACATACATTTCAAGGCTTACAACTTCTTCTCTGTTCTGCAATTCTTCTCTGCTTCTATCTGTTCATGCTTGTCTCCACTTGCTATCTCTTTCCATATGCTCTCTCCGTGTTCACACTCTTAGGTTCTCATACAGTATGTTGTTTTCACCATTTATACTATGTCCAACTTATGTTCTTCATATTTTCATCTTTTATGCTCTATTCATGTTCTCTGCTTGATTACATACAGTTCAACTTGTTTTACCGAGAAACAAAAACATCTCTCTATCATGACATCTTCCTTTTGTTCCTGCTCTCATCATCTGTTACACACCACATCTCCAATGCTCAAGTCGAGAATCTAAAAGATGCTCTGGAATCATGATTCCAATGATTAGGAACAATGATTCAGTTAGTGTAACTGAATCGTAACTAATCAAGAAACCACTAAGTGAAAAAACAACCCTTCGATCAGATTCTGTTTGATCAATGCCATTGGATTATACATGTAGAGGATTTTTTACTTTTCAATGTGTAACCTCCGAGGTAAATCCTGGAAGCACTAGCTCCTTCCCCAATCTTCTGCTGATGTGACCTTGGGAGATGCTCTCATGTGACTATGTGATTGCGGGCGTAGCCAAAGGTGGTTTGAGGGCAATCCTCCTTTTTCCCCTCAATTCACTACATAGCTCCATGTATGCCTTTGGTGATACCATGGTTTTGATTGCGGCCCGCTCACAAAAAATTAAGACTCGAGCATATTCTGACCCCGCAATTGAGCATGACCGTTGATCTCCAATCCCTTGGCAATGCCTCTCGATCAACGACTATTATCAACCTTCCTTTCCTACCTTCTTTCCTCCTTCCACGCGTGATCCTAGATCTCCACGATCTATCGACACGTAGCTTCCTTCCAAATTAATGGCTACGATTCACTTTGTGTTTCCGGGCTTTGGGAGTTTCAATTTTCAAACCTTGATTTCCTCCGTACGTCAATATTCTAGAGTGACATAACATCACATGCGTCACCTATTGACTTGGCATGGGCAGAGTGGTTGCCACATGTCACTTGCTGACTTGGTCTACCACATGTCCTTGCTGACATGGTCTGCCACATGTCCTTCCTGAGGTGGTCTACTGACGTGGGTGAGATGTGTAGGTAGTGTAGTGGAATGTGGAGGTAGAGCGCGGTAATGGAGTGTGACGTATAGCATGTAGTGGAGTGTGATGTCGGAGCGCAGAGGTGGTATGTATGAGTGGTTTAATTGGAGGGGGTGTTAGGCGGTATGTGGTAATGAGCAAGGGGGGTTCGAGTGGACAGGAAGGTGATACGCATGAGGGTCCGACATGGGAAATACCACCAAATTGGATCCCCCCCCCCATGGTTAAAGGCAGAAAGGTCGAGGGGGTCCGATATGCCCTGTCAACCGCAGATCTAAGTGCCTGACTATCGGCCGCTGAGATTAGTGTACCCTTCTTCTAACTTATCCTTTCCTTCCACTTTATAATTATATGATGACTAAAATTTACTTCGGATGATCTGATGATCGAGGATTTTTTTTGGCTCTCTGGGTCTCCGGACTTCGGGGATTTCAAATCTCAAACTGACGTTCTGGATCAGACGAACCATATTCACTTTGGACAATCTGATGCTTGAGATCTACTTTGGACAATCTGATGACTGAGATTTACTTCGAATGATTTGACATTCGAGAATTTATTTCAACTCTTTGACTCTCTGGGCTTTAGGAATTTCAAATCTCAAACTGAAACTCTTGAAGTGATTTCTCTGGAGCTTAACCTCCTCACATATTTAGACCCGAAACTAATGTTGTTCATTGATCATGATATTAGATCGATGAATCTATTTGTATGCAATGCAACTTTTCCTTGGTTTAAATCCAATGACCCTCCAACTTTGCTTATACTATCCTTCCACTTTAGAAAGATCTGATGGTTGATGAAAATTCGCATAGTTAAGATCTCATATCTTTTACCATGCTTACCCTATCCTCCCACTTAATTTGATCTGATGGCTGACGGGTATTCAGATAATCAAATTCTCAACCATTTGGCCCTAATCACATTTCAATATTGTGCTTTCCCTTCTTTGCTTTGATCTCTGCATATTGTTCGCTTCTCCTCCTGAGCTTATGCTTTTCCTGTTTTCCATCAACATTGTTGTTCTTTCCATCAATGAAAAGCACACTCTTCCTGTAAAATATGCCAACATAGGGAGAGGTTTCTAGTGAGAAAACTTACAACTTCATTCACATACTTAAGAAAATTCATGGTTAATGAAGGTCATTTGACGAAAAATCCCTTAGTAAATCGTTTTGGCATTTTTGGACCTCATATTTCAATTTTTTCTGTGATGTTGGATTTGTAATCCATCAAAACATGTAATTGGCCTACTTCAAAGGTGAAAAATATATTCTGAGCAGTGCCCAAAATTACGAGAAAAGGATTTTTTTAATAAATTTCTATTGCTTCACCCATATTTAGTTCCGTTAGTTTCTGCAATATTTGTATTACATATGCTCTCAATATATCCATTGGAACTAATATTACCAATCAATGGCCAAGAAATATTATCACGTGAAAACAACCAACTAACATTTGGAGCACTTGATATTGGGTATGTGCTAAGAAGACCAATTCTTTTTTGAGATGTAATTCAAAGCTAGCCTATGTCTTGCAGACTTTGTAATCAACCTACATAATGATAAATGACACTTCCATGATAACGGTTAGTCATAGAATCAAGAGGAGAAAAATGTGCATGCAAATACGATAGGTGTAATAAAATTTACCGGTGACACAAATACATTCATCAGGATTATTATCATACTCAATCAAGAATGTAACATGAAATTTATCAAATAAACAAGCAATCAAATATCATTTATATAGTAAAAAAATGTGCTTATCGTTGAAAATCAAAAGAACCTGACTAACGAGTGCAACAATCAAAGTATCCGAGTTGGAAGAATTTTAGGAGGGTCCCCAAGCCCGCTATCTTGGGAAAGGTGTTGAGGATTTTCTTCATTTTATTTTTCTGATGGATTTCTAACTTTAATGCTTGCATGTCCCTTGGTGGTTTTTTTATTTATTTTCATAGCTAAGACGTGTCTTGATGAATGATGACCTTTGGAAACTGATAATATTATGAAATATTTCAGTACTCTTTCCAAACTTCAAGCTTCTATTCAACTGATCAATGGTTTTCTCTAGTTCCTTTCTTAAGGAAACTTTTTCATCTTCTATATTCTCACAATTTTCTTTCTTTTCTTTCAACTGGCTTCTCACCACTTCTTCTATCCTCTTTTCCTCTTCTAGTTGAGTCTTTAGGATAATCATTCTCTTCTTTGTTTCTTAAATATCATGATCCTTACTGTCATGTTTATGAAATTTCTTCTTCTAATTTATATTCTCTTCCCCGAGTCTATATATTTCTTCTAAGGCACTAACGATTTCTTCTCTAAGATTCTCTTTCCCATTAATGTCTTCTTCTTCTTCTCCTGACGTTTCTTTCTGGTTATCTTCATTTTCTTCATCAATGGGTTTTTTTCCATGGTTATGGAGAGAGATTCTTCTTTATCATCTCTATCTTCCATTTCTTTGAATTTTCTAGATCCTCCTTTTAGATTTATCACAACTTGTGTTTCTTTTGTATCTGACTCACAACATGAACAATCATCAGATCTCTCTTCACTCGATCTCTCGTCATAAATGTTTTGTATCCTGTCCCAAATCTGTTTAGTTGTTGTACACTTCATTACCTTGACATTCTTAGAATCTAGTAGGCCACTCAATATGACCTCTATTTCTTTTTCAATGTTTTCACTTGAATCCTTCCCAGCTTTATTTGTATAACCTGTTGTGATTGATTCCAAAATACCAAACCCAAGGGCCTATAAATATATCCTCATTCTTATGCTCCATGTTGCATAGTTTGTTCCATTGAACACATGAGATCTATTTGTAGGGAGACTTTCCTTACAATCCATATGTGCTCAAGATCTACCTTCTAGTGGTTAAATGTTTTCTGAAGGAACTTGCTCTAAAACCAATTGTTGAACTTATTCTTATAATGAGAAGGGGGGGGGTTGAATTAATATAAGATACTTTTTACTTTCTTTAACCATTCATCAATCATCCATTAGCTGAGAAACAATAATCACATATAAACTCAAATCATAATGCACAACATTTAACATGGAAACCCAATTAGGAGAAACCATAAACTTGCCTTTATAAATATCTGTAAGAACCAACCTACTGTTACAAAGATTGTAGGAACTTACCTACAAGAGACACCAATATCCTTAACTAGGCACCAAATCAACAAGATGTAGGAACCAACCTACTGGATAAACCAATATCTTCAACTGAGAACCAACTCAACAAGATCTAGGCACCAACCTACTGGAGACACCAATCTCCTCAACTAATATCTAACTCAATAATATGTAGGCACCAACCTACTGGAGATACAAATCTCCTCAATTGAGCACCAACTCAATAAGACCTGTATAGACACCAATATAAGATCCTCATACACAGATAAATTCTAACTTCACCTACATGCTTCATTCCATAGGCAATATTTCAAACCCTAGTCACATGTAGCCTTGATTCCTTAGTGATCCTCATAGCATCATTCCTAGAATGTGATCACCGGAAACAACATCCATTGACGACAACATCCGCTGACAACAAAATTCATTGAAGACAAGATCAAATGATGGTAAATTCCACTAATGGAAACATCACAACCTCAAAATAGTGCACATGACAACATCACAGACCTCCAGTCCTTCATAGTGCACCTTGAGAACAAGAAAGACCTCAAGAAAATCCATTAGACTTCTTTTGCACACCTTTAGATCCCATAAATACACTTGAACACCTTTAGCACACCTCAGATCACTTATGTGCACCTCAGCCTTGATCTCTTACTTGGTTTCTATACAAATGCACACATCTATCCTGCATTTATAGTAATTATGTCCCCACTTTTAGGGCCAACCTATAAAGACTGGCTGAGATGACCTCAATTTTTTGGCTGGGTTGTCGGACAAAAAAAACCAGATCTCCTCATTCCTAGGGAGTTAGAAGGAATTCCATATGCCATTGGAAAGGTATCAAAATAATATTTCCAACCAGAAAACTTATGCTCCCATTTTAACTAGGTATGTAGGGTAAAAATTCCTTCAAAGATAGGGTATCCAAACTGATCATCAAAAATCCAAAATTAACTCTTTCAATAATATCCATCTTGCAATATATATCTTGGAAATTTGTAGTCTCCCCCTATATTTGACATCAATTAAACCGATATTTACAATAGATCAATTCTTTTTTAAGATTCAATTCAGAGCTAGCTTATGTCTTGAAGACTTTGTAATCAACCTACATAACGATAAATGACACTTTCATGATTAGGGTTAGTCATAGAATCAAGACGAGAAAAATGTGCATGTAGATGTGATAGGTGTAATAAAATATTCTAGTGACATAAACACATTCACTGGGATTATTATCATACTCAATCAAGAATGCAACATGACATTGTTCAAAATCAACAGGTAATCAAATATCAATTATCTAGTCAAAAGGAAGTGCTTATCATTGAAAATCAAGAGAACCCAACTAACGGGTGAAATGATCAAAGTATCTGAGTTGGAATAATTTTAGGAGGGTCCCTAATATCGCTAGCTTGGGGAAGTTGTTGAGGCCTCAACACTTTCCTTATGTGTCTTTTCGACAAGTGATCAATTTTTTCTAGAACATGGGTGTCCTCCAAGTAGAGATGTTAAGATAATTGATTTCATGAGAGTTCTATGCAAGGGTCAAAAAATGAATGGAATTGTGTTGAATGTCAACCTTGTGTTCTTTCATGATAACTTGAATCAAATACACTTGTCTCACAAATTTAGTATTTTCCACACAAGCAAGAGATTTTGTAAACCCTTTCACTTCTTAGGATCAATTAGAGTCTTCACAAACCTTAGAAGCTTGTGAATAGTGTTGGGAGGAAAAAATAACATTTTTTATGTTCTTTATCTTTATAATCCTTGCAATCTTGTCGGTGGTTTCTTGTATGCAAGGAAGAAAAACCTTTGATGTTATGTTTAAATCTTTGAAGTTACAATTTCTTATCTAATTGTTCACCCTATGAAAGGCCTTGTCAATCTTCCCATCCTTATATCCATTGTCCTTAAATACCTTAATAAGGTGTTCAATTTCATGCTTCCAAATGTTTACCATCAGAGATTCTCATAGCATGATTAATGAGCATGTTGAGAACCCTATACTTTTGTGAAGGATGATTATGGAAAGCAACATGTAAATATTGATTGGCATGGGTCTTCTTCTTATAAACATGATGGTAAGGGGAACTACTGGGTTTCCTTGTCATAAGAACATCTAGGAAAGTAAGGCCTTGTTTTCTTCTACTTCCATGGTAAACTTGATATTGTTATATTGGATATTTAGATGATCCAAGAACTATTCAATGTTATATTTTCCATGAGGCCTATTAACATTTCTATCATACACACATATTACCCAACATTTGAGTTTAAGGTTGAAATACTTAAGAATTTTCTCAATAAATTGTTCCATGAAAATGTTAACAACTATTCAGGATAGTGATGGCCCTATGGAAACTCGAAAAGTTTTTTCATAGATATCACCTTAAAATTTGAAGAACATGAACCTAAGACAAATCCCCACCAATTCCATTTATTCATTCTTTATGACCCCTTTCATAATCTTAATTTCCTCATGTATTAATATAATTATATAGAGTACACAACAACAAATCTAATAATAATGTCATTGCCATCTATTTTAGGATCCTTAATTTTGTTCACAAACAAGGAATAATCTTTGATGAAGGAATTAGTGAGCCCAACAAATGGTTTGAGGCTTTCCGCTACATACATGGCAATATGGTAGTTTAAGGTTATATTATAAATAAAAAACCAAGATAAACACAAGAGAGACCCTTATGAACATGTGGTTTCCATAATTTAGAATAGGGATGCCAACATAAACCAAATAGAGACTATTGACTAAATCAAGACTTAGTGTCTTGAGTCTTTGATGCTTCCTCCTTAACCAGATTTGGTTCAAATTCCTCTCAATCCTTTTCCTTTTTAGCTATAACACATACCCTAATAGATGAGGCTTCACCTTATTTTTAGTATGTTCCTTTGCTAGAGGATCCCGCTAAGCTAATAACAATGGAAATAAGCATAATGACATCCTTTCTTATCTCAAAAAAATTCGATATTTTCATGTTGAGTCAGAATTTTAAGAACCAACAAGAGTCTACATATAAAACATGTATCTGGATGTCACCTACCTTGCACTTTACTGGATCAATGTCTAAGATGGAATAAAAAAAAACAATATCTATATCAATATTATCCAAAACAAGTTCTTGATTGGTCAGTGTAAGGTGATTTTATCTTTCTTCTTCAAGTTCTATAAGAGCCTGCATAATTTCATCCATTCTCTCATTGTCACTACTTGCCATGTTTATGGGTACACTTTTGCAACTAGCAAAGGTAAAAAAGTGTTAAAGTGTTATGAAATAAACTTGAAGAGTATCTGGTTTCTCAATAGTTTTTCAACAAGAAGTTGAACCTAATAAGGAAAGCTTCATATTAAAGTGATGCCTTAAGAAGCATCTTAAGGAGATTTGAAAATTCATATTATTGATACTCATTATGGATGCAATTTGAAGATTGTACCTTATACTATCATTATGACATTGAATGTATAATGAGAAACCATTGCTATTATTTCAAATTGAGCACAATTAATTTTTCTAGTGAGATACCATATATGACACAAGTCTCTAACAAGGATGGATCCTATCAAACCTTCTCTCCCCATTTAATGGATGGTATTATGGGATTTTCTTATCATAGTATCTTAGCATGCACACATTAAGAGAGGAGAGGTGTCTCTACAATCAAATTTGGATGACATAGGAGATAGTGGAACCCCCTTCAACACACATGAAACTACGTACACATGCACAATATCAATGTATTGCAACTCCTTTAATTAATATTCACTATATTGAATTAATAATCACAAGTTTTAGAAAAAACATTAGTTGAAATTTGCAATTGTTTAGTAGTGAAAAATATATTTTCTTACACAAGTAATAAGTTGTTAACATTGAGTTTTTCCCAAGTAAACCTAAGTGTTAAACTCAATGCTTTGACCCATGTACTTGCACAAAAAAATAAAAGACAAACTTAGAAGATTTTATGTGCTATTATTGCCCAAAAAAATTTGAATATTCTTAAGAATTTATGTGCACATTTCCCAAGGAATATCTTACCTATTCTAGGCACACTTTTGGACATCTTATACAAACAACATCATTGCCACCAATTTTGATGAGTACTTCTCAACCACGAGAGTGCACATTGTTTGAGTTTAATGGAAAAACCTATGGTAGACATGGGTGCACTTAGATAATTTTAGAAAAATCAACATCTAATAACCTACAAGTGAGGTGCAATGAATAAGGATATTCAAAGAATCACTAGTTTTGCAGTTATGCCTTGGAGAGAAGGCATCATTGAGGAGCATTTACTAACAACATTAGTGGTCACATTTACTAATGGAGTTACATGCTTTTCTTTGGTGTATTTAATAGGGAATTATATCCTTTTTATTGGTAGTATTTCAAGTGAATTAAAGAAGGGACATGACATCATGTTCTTGGAAAATCCCTAA
Source organism: Picea abies (assembly GCA_900067695.1). Taxonomy (NCBI): domain Eukaryota; kingdom Viridiplantae; phylum Streptophyta; class Pinopsida; order Pinales; family Pinaceae; genus Picea; species Picea abies. The sequence continues at coordinate 2,843 of CBVK0100580188.1, read as the reverse complement.
CAGTGTTAAGGATGATGTCATGAAAAAACTTATTACCTAGAAATGAGAGTGAATTAGTGGAAGAGACAAATACATTAAATGGTAACTTATACGTGCATGGTGGGAACCCAATTAAGCTAACCTTTGGAACTTTTTCATGTCGTAGAGAAGATCCATTCCTAGAATTTTTCCAATGGCAGTATTTGAATAAACAATTATACTCTTTTTCTAGCAGTAGTAAAGAACTTCAGTTAGAGGAGATACTTCACATATTTAGGGAAGCAAGGAAGGTGCCCTTATGGGTGAGTTACCTATCCAATCATGAAATTCACTTTTCTATTATTGACAAAATAAATCCAAGTTAATGAGGAGCTACACATGTAGAAGTAAGGAGCATTAATGCAATAGTTACAAGCGTCTACCATGACAATGCACCACTTAGGAGTTACTCTTGCTACTCAGTTTCCACTTTTTCTATTTTAAGAGACATTAATTATAACCTTTTTGCACATTCTATAAGAGTTGGAGAGTAGACCAAGTTTGGTTTCTTATCAATTATTTTATGATCCTTTTGGCCATCTTCCATCTTTCTTCGTCCCCTCTCGTTCTTGTCACTTTGGAGAATTAGTAGCAGCATATGAGTGTATTATTACCGGCCTTGAAAATTGATTTATGAATATGTAAGCATTGGATGTCCTATTGGGATTGGTAAGTAGAGATATTCTATTTGGGAAATCAAAGAAACCATTTATATGGTGTGTGGGTTAGTTTGCTAATGCCTTTTTAGTTGCCTATTGTTCAAAGTGGCATTTTCTTTATTTAAAATGTAGGATTTGACATATCTATATTGTAGACTCTATATTTTCTTCCTCTGTTCACCTGATGGATTAAGGCAATGGTTGATTTTTAGTTTTGTTATGTATCTTTTGTTTAATAATTTCTAGGGACACCTGCCTTGAGACTAGAAAAGAACAAACCCTAAGTGTGATAAAGTTAGCTAAGGTGACAATGGATTAACTTTCTAATGGTGTACTTGGAGTTTCCTTAAATGCTTTTGTGGTAGGTCATTATGGACAATTTCAAGCTTTAATTATTTTTTCACCATTGTTGGGGAGTGAAGTCTAACTTCCTAATCAATAGTTTATGGGCTACATGACATATTGGTGAGTAGTGTTGGAATATTGAGAGGGGGGTGAATCAATATTATGCAATTATTACCACTTTTAACCAGAATATGTATGCATCAATTCATCCACAATGATCACTTATGCCTTCATTTAATATTTTATGAACATATAACCATAAACAATACAATTCAACAATATATCACATCATACACAATGCACAAGAGATTTTTACGTGGAAACCCAAATGGGAGAAAATCACATAACGCTTTCTTATATATATCAAATATTACATTCATAGGAAGCATCAACTTCCAAATTCTCTAGCACCAACTGGAAGGAGGCTCCAACCCCCTATTTACAAGCTCCAACCTGAAGGAAGCTACAACTCCCTGAATTCTCTAGCTCCAACTAGAAGGAGGCTCCAACCTCGTGATTTATAGGCTCTAACTTGAAGGGAGATCCAACTCCCTATCTTCTCTATCTTTGACCAGAAGGAGGCTACGACCCCCTTTCTTTGCCCCGTCCTTCCTCCATGAAATATAAGTGTAGACTCGACCTATCACTACCACTGATATTGATAATCAAATTGTCACTGTCATTGTATCTGTCACCATCACCGTCACTGTATATTCCACTGTCACTGTCTCTATCACTACTAGTGATACTAATACATCATCATCACCAACCTGATATGCTCACATAGATCATATCAAAACATATGCTCAACATCAATTATCTAAACCATGTGCCAAAATATACCTAAAGCATGTACCATATCCTCTATGAACCATGTACCATAAGATGTGCCTCAATCATATGACATTCAAAACATATACTAAGTGTATGCCTCAAATGTATGCCAATATCACAAAGATGTGACTCTAACAATGAACCATAACATTCATAAACCAAGTACCAATGATATGTCTCAAGAATGTATCAATATCACCATGCCTTAAGCATGTGACAAACCATCCATGATACAAGTATCAAATACACATAAGAACATACCTTTAATCATGTAGAAATGTCGGTGCATATCATCTCAGACCTGCAAATCAACTTGGTGTATATCAACTTTAGCAAACACAAGATATTGTCTTCAATAAATTTTCCTCAGGCTCACTGGATAGAGACCAGTCATCTGGTGGGGCCTCATGGGACAAGTGTTGTACAACCCATGGGGGTGCCTCATGAGACACCTGTAGCCTGACCTGAGGGGGTTAGCTAAATTAGGGTTTTTAGAAACCATTTGATCTTTGTAACTTTGAGACTTCCACACTCCTTTCTTCCCTAGATTCACTTTCTCAGATACATTATGAAAATATTTACCAAAATATCACTTGAAATATAGATAATCAATGAAATTGTGTGTATCCAAATGAGAGGCTCTTTGAAGTGTATTCATACTTTTCCAAGTGACTTCTTTCCTTAACTTTAGGGACAACCTGTATGCAAGATACCAGATATATAAAATATGCAGAACATAAATAAAATGCTAGAAATGATAGAATAGTAGTAAAATATCCAGCATAATCTTCACAATACACAAAAATGATATACGAAATAGCAACAGAAACAACACTTTGATAAGATAGCAGTGTTCACAGGCCTCTTCGAGGGGGAAACCTCTAATCGAGCAACGCTCTATTACAATAATCTCCAAGCTAGGGTTCACATACCCTCACCCCTTATTTATACTAAGTATGTCTATTAAGAGAAGTATCTAGAGGAAGA
>CBVK0100580186.1:0-12326 GCA_900067695.1 Picea abies | reverse complement strand
CATACAAGATTATGAAATTGCATGGTGTATTTAATGCTTGAAGTAAGAAAGTTTATTTGTTACTTTCTTACTTTTTATTTGCCAAACTTTTCATTAATTGATCTAGTAACTAATGAAACCCTAGAGCCCTAAATTGCTAGCACTCTAATGGTTTGGACTTAGTTATTGTTGCAGAATTTTTACTCCATAAAAATCCTAAGGAGAGCAAGGCGCTAGGGCCTAGAATTTCCTACACTCTAGCATCTTGTCTCTTAAGGTCAACGCCTAGGAGGACTTAAGTTACTACTTCTCCTATGTTTTTTGCCTCTTAGACTTTTATGCATCATCATCATTAATTTGCATCCTTAGAATAAGTCGACCCCCTTGACTCCATTACCCTTGAAGGCAGTTGCGAAGGAAAACAAATAAGTAAAATTTAAGTGTAATTCAAGGCCGTAGTCTAAACGTTCTATATTTTGGCCCTTTTGGGGGGAGTTTTTTTGTTTAGTTTTACCCAAAATCCAGCTAGAAATTGTTGGAACTACAGATTTGAATGACTAAGTCTGTATAATTTTAGTGCCTCGAACAACAAAAAAATGTGATTTTGTTCATATTTATATCGTCGGATTCCAGCAAAAAAAAGCAAAATGTAAAATAGATAGACAACGCCTTAAAATCGTAGTCTAAATGTTCTACATCTTGACCCTTTTCTAGGGAGTTTTTATGTTTAGTTTTACCCAAAATACGACGAGAAATTGTTGGATCAACAAACAAACAAAAACCAACTTTTAAACTTAATATTCTTTTACATTTAATTAAGAATAATATTAATATATACTTTTATCATTTTCAATTATATACTTTTATAATTAAATATATAAATTTTATTTTAATTTTTTATGTTTTATTTATAATTTATAAAATTATAAATAATATTAAATATGAATTTATTGAAAATAACAAAACTTATTATAACTTACTTTTAAACAAAAATAAAAACTTTTAAAAATCTAATTAAGAATAATATTAATATATATTTTTTCATTTTCAATTATATATTTTTATAATTAAATATATAAATTTTATTTTAATTTTTAATATTTTTATTTATAATTTATAAAATTATAAATAATATTAAATATGAATTTATTGAAAAACAACAAAACTTATTATAACTTGCTTTTCAACCAAAAGTGAAAACAACTATAATGAATGTCAAATATAAATCATATTATATATATTTAAATTTTAAATTTTGTATAAAAATAAAAACAACTATACTAAATGTCAAATATAAATCATATTATATATATTTAAATTTCAAAATTTGTATTTTAATTTTTGATAAAATAATAAATAATATCAAAATATGTAATATACTTTTGTATGTTTAAATTTCAATTTATTTTATTTTATAATATAATTTTTTTTTTTAATATATAAATATACTTTCAATTTATTTGGACACTAGCTCTTGGATTCTTCTATTTGATGTACAAATTTATAGAACATACCAGAAAACTTGAAACGGGGTCATGCTATGCGTACCCATTATCTTTATAAATACATACACCGTTGAAAATTGAAAATCTTGGTGTTAGGATCCTTTTGGGAGAGATTCATCTTCATATGCAAGTGGTATATCTAAATTATTTTAACATGAAGTTTATATTATAATTTAAAAAAAACAATACCTCATTTACAGTGGTAGTCTATTCTCTTATATGGAAACCATTTTGACTTGAATAATATAACCTTCAAGTGGGCCATGGTGTTGGAGAGTCCAACACCTCTAGGAATCCAAGCCTCGTGGAATTACAACCACCTTAGACTTATCTAGAACTTAATAGTTTGGCTGATTTGAATATCAAGCCTTGTGGAATTACAACCACCTTAGACTTATCTAGAATTTAATAGTTTGGCTGATTTGAATATCAAAAGTGGATTTTTTTTCAAAGATAAACATGTGTGTTAAAGCCTTAGACACATGTTTCCTATATTTCATCATCATTTCTCATCTATATCATTTCTCATATATTTCATCACCCTTGCACTCTGAATGGTCAAATGAAACTATAGATCCACTTGGATGTTCTATTACCTACTCCCATTCCATTCTTGAAAGGGAGGTGGTAACTAAGCCTCGATCAAATTAGGGTCAAATTAAATTTTATGTTAGGTTCTCTCTTGTTCTTGTTTTTATTAGTGGTTATGGTTTGTTATCTTTTTGTTGTATATACATTAAATGTTGTATATATATTGATTAGTTTTTGTTTTAACATTAAATATTTCTTATTGTATATATGGAAATACATAAAGGATTGGGTTATTTAGTAAATTTTTTTTTTATTATTTACATTGAATATTTCTTGTTGTATATATGGAAATATATAAAGGATTGAATTACTTAGTAAAAAAGAATTTTCATTATTTTTTTTTCAAATTTTATGATTTTTTTTATTGTAAGTTATAATTTTATTTAATGGTAAAATTTTGTTTTTAAAATTGTGATTATTTTAAAATCATCTATATTATTAAAATTTTGAGAAAAAATAAATATATAAAAATAAAACTTTATTTTATCAAAAGAAATTAAACTTACTAAAAATTAAGTTTATCTACTTATTAATTTATTTAATTTAAGATCAATAAACACATAAATTTATATATATAATGTGAAAATGAATCAAATTCATATATAAAGGGGAGAAATAAATCAACTTTTATTTATAAATGGGAAATTAAGTGGATTTATTAATTAAGTGTTGAAGTAGTCAAAAACTTTAGACTATGTTTTCATTCCTTTACTCAAGTTAGGGTTATTTTTATTTTGATGCCTAACAAATTCTAAGTTATAACCTGGTTTATATATTAAGCTTAAGCGTTAAGATAGATTAGGTATAGTGTACATACTATTTTGACAAATTCTATGTTGTAATTTGGTTTATATATTAAATTTAAGCATTGAGACAAATTAAGTATATTATAGATGATATTTTAATCTATAAAATACTTAGAGATTTAAGATTATGACTTTGATAATGTTAATAACTTAAGAAGTTAAAGGTTAACTTAAATTTATAAGTGTTTGAGATATATATTTTAAATTATAACCCTAAAGTTTATTAAACTTTATTTTTCTTTAAAAGAATTTAACATATATAAGTTATAAGGGTTTGAGATATAGAGTTTAAATTATAACCATAAAGTTTATTAAAATTTATTATTTTTTAAAAGAGTTTAACATATATAAGTTATAAGAGTTTTTCTAATAATTTTTGATAAAATAAATAAAATAATAATAATAAATGGTATAAAAAGAAGTTAATAAAATAAGTATAATAATAATAATTTATATAAAGAAAAATGAAGTGTGGGAAATGTACGTTGAGATGTATATTATTTTGTGCAATGTTATAATTTAGTTTAGTTCACAAAGAGAGCAAGCATGTCACAAAATGAGAGTTAAGGTATTGCAGTTTATTAATTGTATAGGTATGAATAAGTGGCAATTATTTTACATAAATTTTCATAAGTATTGGCACAAAGAAGAGTATAAACACAAGCATGAGCATGTCATTGGAAAGCCTTAACATTGGTATAGCAATGTAAACTATACCCCACTTTCATTGAATTGGCAAACCTCATTAACACATAATATTGAGTTGGCAAGCAGCATTAACACATAATATAGAATTTATTTGACTGAAATGTTAAAGGAATGACACTCCACTTTCATTAACTTGGCAAGCCATTGTTGTATCATAACATAGATTTTTTCTTCAACATGTTATGATTAAGAGGGTAATAACAATACCCCACTTTCATTGAATTGGCAAGCTGCATTAACACATAATATAGAGACTTTCTTTGACGAATATGTTAAAGGAACGACACTCCACTTTCATTAACTTGGCAAGCCATTGTTGTATCATAATATAGATTTTTTCTTCAACTAGTATGTTAGGATTAAGAGGGTATCTATTCTAAAAAGGTTGCGTTTTATTTTTTATTGGCATTCATAGAAAAGAAGAAAATAGTAAATTATGTAAAATGAAATTCCAACATAAAAAGATGTAGCTTATGTAGTAGGAGACAACTTACAAGATAAGACATGACACCAAAACTGTCACCATAAATGATATAAGCATTACAGTGAGGGAAAATATTATCATATCAATCCTTGAAAATTTTGCCCAAAAACAAAACTAACTCTATGTTATCTCCTTTTCAAAATAAATCTTAAAATATCAACCATCTCCATCTCAGAAATGAAATATCATATTGGTACCAAACACACATCAAAAGCAACTTTAAAAGCATGACATGCATATCATCCCATCAACAATGTTAATATTGAAATTAAAAAAAAATACTAATTATCAATTGACAAATTTACATTAAACATTTATTTATTTTTTTATATTTTTTCATTTGAAATTGAACCAATTGACAACTTTACATTAAAATTTTAATTTTTGAAATTTGAAATTTACAACTCTATTGATATTACAACTTTACATTAAAATTTTAATTTTTGAAATTTGAAATTTACAAATCTATTAATATCCAATGGTTTTGGGGTTTTTTTGGTCGGAATCAGGTTATGTAAATTTGGACAATTCTGTTGTTTAAATTTCATTTATGAATGTATAAATAAATTCAGCACGCTGAAAAACTGCCGAGACACTTGAATTATACAAATTTAACCACTCAAATCTACAGATCCAACCATTCATCACCGGATTTCGAACAAAATCAAACCAAAAAAATTACCAAAAAATAACCAAAAAAAAATAAAACATTTAAATAACTACATTATCAACCATCTCCATCTCTGGAAACTGTCCGAAGAACTCAATGCCAAAGAAAGAGTGAAATCCAATTCACTCCGACAACAAATATTAAATTATCTGTGAAACAAGATTGTTGATTTTCTTCAGAGAATACGATATGTTTCGGATTCCCTTTGCCATGACAGAGATGCTATTCACTCAGAAAGAGACATTCTGAAGGCAGTCGCCCCCACCTGTGTTCCTTGTTGAACACGCCACTGCCATGGGCATGGGATGCGGTCAAATGGAAAAAAAATCCAAATCCAGAATCGCCATTCTACTCAAAGTAAAGAATTAGGTCACCATTCCCGGTTGCACGCAAGCATAAATACATACAGCGGACCCTCCCGCAAATATATATATATTTTGATGCCGACGAAGTCCTTTAAAGTGACATGGCGGCTAGCCGTTGCTTCACGCCATTAACACCATTCCATGCAAAAATCATTTGACTGAAAAAATCTCATTCTCCACAACGGTATAAATCGACTATCTTCTTTTCTCCTGTAGGTTTCTTCGCATGCGGGCAGAGAACCAACCACTCGGTAATCTATTTGACTTGGAGTTTACGAATTTGCTTAGAAAAGTCGGTCATGGCTGCCCATATCTTCTTCTTCTTCCTTTTACACTGTACAACCTCTTAATTTTTCCATTGGATTCTTTGTTTATTCATGGTTAAATACCCCACCCAAGCTCTTCCTCACCACTCTTGTATCGATTTTTTTTGTGATTGGAAGAGAGGGTTTTACGACACTCGATCAATTCAATTGGAGAGAGAGAAACGAAGTTTCTTCAGTGGAAGAGAGAAACAATTCCATAGGCTCTGGTTCTACAAAGGATCTCTTTTCTGCCTTTCTTCTTCTTCTTTACAGATTAGCAATGGCAGGATCATCATCTAGCAAATCAGGTCTCACTCTCAACGTTCCCCGTGGTGATCTGATTGGTTCATTGAGCCCAGCCCCTGTTTTGCACAGCCAGGTCATCAAAATCAGGGAAGAGGAGCAGCATGTGGGCAACAATATGATTGGGGAAGGGAAAATAACACCCAGAGATCGCATGGCAATTTGGCATCTCACTTCTCAGATGAAGGATGCCTTTGTTGGTACCAATTCCAGGCCGGCAATTCCCTCTCCTCTTGGCATCAAGGAGAGAGCACAGGCTCTGTCTGTCAATAGATAAAATATGTATTCAGGTTCTCTGTATATTAACAAGCCTTCAGAATTGTCTCTGTATATAAGATTTCAGTATGTTTGTCCCCTGCTCTATTAGTTTATAGGAAAGTTTTGTTAACGATGGTGGGTTGTCATAGCCGGGCTTCATGCCTGGGCTATCTTGATGTACAGTGTTATATATACATGATTAAATGATACCAGCTTTACTGAACTGTTGCAGTTTAAAGGCACACCCTAATTTTTGTGTCCTGTTTTTTCTGTTGAGAAGAGATCTGGATTTAGGTTTGGTTATAGGTCAGATATGAATGGGAGGTTTGGTTATAGGTCAGATATGAATGGGAGGATGATTAAACTTCATTTGCTTAAGGATTTAGATTACTCTCATATTTATAATAATTATATTGTATGTGGTGGTTGAGATCTAGAGACGGGGTGTTGCTAATTTAGTTATCTATGTTTGGACATGGAACCTGAACTTGAATTTGATGGGTTTTATATGGAAAAAAAATTATTTTTTTAAGATCTAGAGGAATTGGTAATTCACCGGGATTACTTAGGCGAGGTTTAGGTTTAAATTCGACTGGCTGTCACTATAACCCCATCCTGCAAGCCAGCAACTAGCAGGAAACTTATGACACCCATCAGGATGGAACCTCTATCCCAGGGAACATCTACCCTTCCAGCCTTATCACAACAGACCAACATGTCCAGTTTATGAGAAATAAGGTTTAAATTCGACTGGCTGTCACTATAACCCCATCCTGCAAGCCAGCAACTAGCAGGAAACTTATGACGCCCATTAGGATGGAACCTCTATCCCAGGGAACATCTACCCTTCTAACCTTATCACAACAGACCAATATGTCTAGTTTATGAGAAATAAACCCCAATAAAAAAGATAACAAACATGCCTACCCAATATTGGTTAAAAATATTTATACAGAGTTTCAACTTAGTCCTTATTTTTCCATGGATTGGAAGTGGTTCTCTAGAGTTTCAGTTTAGTCCTTATTTTTCCATGGATTGGAAGTGGTTCTCTGTGAAAGCATGCCAAGTCTTACAAAAATAAAGCTGGTTGGAGGTTGGGTTTCAAAGCTCTCTTTTATCAAAATATGACTCAAAGATGGTGGGATACTAAGCAAATAAGTTTGGGATACTAAGCATATAAATTACATTGAATATAGGTTTGAGTGTTGCTGTGGGACCTAAATACTATAGGACAAATGATTTAAAGATTTCAATATAAAAATCTCCATTATGATAATTCCCTATGATTTCTACTCATAGATGGTGGGATCCAAAGCAAATAATTTGTGTGGGCTTATAGATGGTATCAACCATATTTTTGTGGGTCTAGTGGGACCTTAATGCAAGGGATAAATGACTTTGAAACTCGTGGAAAAAGCATTATGGCAATTCTTTATGATTTTAATTATTTTAAGTTAAAAACAGCAGCGTTGGGAACATCATGCAACTCAAGACCCTACTTTAACTACCCCACAACATTATAATTTATACAATTTGGCAATAAAAGAAAAGTTTTATATGATTAATCATTGTAATATTTGTAATATGAATGAAAAGCAATAATGTTAATATTTAAAAGAGATTAAACTTCAAGTAGAGAGGAACACATGTGATACACCATTCATTGTATCATCTATAATTCATTGTATCATCTATTTATAGAGGTATGGAATTAGAGAGTGGTCACCTTTGACCAACTCACTTAATCTTACAATTAAAATATATGATCAATCCTGAGATATGAAAATTAAAGTGAAAAGTATAAATTATAATTATAATACATTGTCTATGTCTACTAGAAACTTAGTGACCCAAGTGTCAAAGATGGTGGGCTTTGAAGTAAGTAGTTTGTCTTGTTTCCCTTATAGATCACATCAAACATATTTTTGGGGAGTGTTGTGGGATGTAAATGCTATGGGACAAATGACTTGAAATTTTCAATATAAAATTCTGCATTATGGCAATTCCATACAATTTCAACTCAATGATGATGGGATCGAGAGAAAGTAGTTTTCCTTGTTTATTAGAGGGATATAAATCACATCAAACATATTTTTTGGGGCTGTTGTGGGAGATAAATGCGATGGGACAAATGACTTCAAAATTTCAATATAAAAATCTGCATTATGGCAATTCCCTATGGTTTCAACTCAAAGATGGTGGGATTTGAAGAAAGTAGTTTTCCTTGTTTGTGAGGGGCGTATAGATCACATTGAACATATTTTTGTGGGGTGTTGTGCAACCCAAATGCTATAGGACAAATGACTCAAAAAATTCCATATAAAAATCTGCATTATGGCAAATCCCTATGGTTTCAACTCAAAGATGGAGGGATCTTAAGCAAGTAGTTTACCTTGTTTGTGAGGGGCATATAGATCACGCCAAACATATTTTGGGGGGTATGGTGGGACCTTAATGCTATGGGACAAATCACTTTGAAACTTTTATTATAAAAATCTGCATTATTGAAATTCCCTATGGTTTCAACTCTATATTAAGTTAAAAAATATCTTTGGGAGGGTCACACAATGAACCTACTTTAACAACTCTACAATATCATAACTTATATAATTTGGCCCCAAAAGGCAAATCCTTCTTTGATTAATCATATGAGCACTAAACATCAATTTGAATATTCATATACAAGAGCAGAGAAACCCTATAGATCAAACATGCAAGTAGAGAGGAACACATATGGTACACTATGGATTGTATTATTTATTTATAGAGATACAAAATTAGAGAGTGATCACCTTTGACCAAGTCTCTTAGGGTTACAGATACAAAATTAGAGAGTGATCACCTTTGACCAAGTCTCTTAGGGTTACAATTAAAATATACATATTTAAGTGGGTGATCAAGTGTGATTGATCCCCCTATGAATTATATATAATGAGATATGAAAACTAAAGTGAAATGTTCAAATTACAATTAGAATACATTGTCTATGCCCAGTTGGAACTTAGGGATGAAGTGTCATAAATTCTTCCCCACTTGAATGGAAATTGTTAGTGATTTATAGTTAATGGTGTCCACGGTGCAACAAAAGACATCATAGATTGTGTGATTTATAATGGTTGGGTGTCTCAATAGAATACTTAGAGGTGAACTACTACTAAATTGTGAGCTCATGCAATCACTAGTGTTTGGATGGAAGGATGGATCCCTTCCCGACTAAGGCATTGTGCTTATCATGTGTTACTAAAGGGTAGGTGTATAAGTGATACCCTATAGATTTTTTTAGGGAGGGGGATAATGAACATTGGGTTTCTAAGAAAGATACAATGTTATCTACTTAGAAGCTAAAGTGATTGCAGTGTGTGTTGACATAAGGTGAGGAGTAGGATATGGAATTGATGTTGGAAGTGGCAACTGCTAGCTAAAGTCTGAAGCCTTTAATGGGAATATCCAAAGGAATGGGCACCACAACAAAAAGGGTTTTGAACTTTTGGAGGTTGAATCACTTAACAACTTGTTGTTGAGATTGAGGGGTAGAAGTTGTGAGTTGGTAGTTTTTATTGGACCTTATAAATTTTTTAGGCATTGAAAAGTGCATCATATAGTGCCATTCAGTCAAACCAATAAGGCTTGTTAAGAGGCAAATCGTAAAATCTCATGGTGTGAGAATAGCGTAGATCCATCTTAACTCTATATTTATTAAGAACCAAGAGGGATAAGAAAGAAACCCAAGTGCATGTTTTTCAATGCTTAAAAGCTAAGGGGTTAAGATGGATTTATACTTAATTAATATTTTTTATGTCAACACTTTTTTTAAACTTAGATGTCAGAGCATCATTTTTTTTTCCATTTTAAATAATTAGTGTTACCCATATATGTACATATGTATGAAGAGCTCTCTCCCACCTTTGGCAAAAGGAGCGCCTTGCTTCTATTGATGCAATCACACTCAATTGTATCATGAGAAGTTTAACAAATTTAAAAGTGATATAACACCTGCGTGTGATAGTTGTGGATGACTCTACATCCTTTACCCATTAATATCATTGTGGATGTGATGTGGTATGACAATGGATTGAGTCAACCAATTATCGAGGAACAAGGTTCTTTTTGCGATCATTTCCCATGATGAGTTGCCCAAATTTTTGTTTATACAAAAAGTGTGAGTGAAGAGAGATTCTCTCTCATGATCACAATAATGATTGGTGATGATGAGCAACGAGGGATTGGAGAAACTCAAGTTGTGGAAATTAGATTCTTCTTATTATTCCTTGGATTTGGTTCTTTGATTACAATGTGTTGTAGTTTAGCGAGGAGAGCCTTGGCCTTTTTGGCTTGCAAGGAACAACATTCATTATCAAAGTGCCCACACTATTTATGATAAGAGTAGTATTTGTGAGTATGTTGGCTAGTGGGATTGACTATCTATAGAACAAAAACAATGGTTGTTGAGAGAGAAGGGTAAGCAAATCCCTCTATCTGCAAGGGTTGTGTCAATCATTAAGTAGGTGATTATGTTTAACTTCAATTTGAAAGCTAGTTGAAAGGCATGATCCAATGAAGAGATATGGAATGGTTCTAGTTATGTTATGATGCAAGTATGCAAACTAGAAATGAACTTGATGTATATGGTATCTTCATAATCCCTTACCTCAAGTTTAACAGAGTGTCTTCAGGGAACTATTGCACTCATTGTCTAGGAGTTTTCCTCAGTTCCAACCATTGTGTCATTATTGCATCCTTGTAACCTAATAGGGAGGACATTGAAATGATTGCAAGTGTCGATTGGAGGTTGGTTGGAAGTTGTGAGTTGTTGGGTGTGTGTTTTCTACCATGTGAGCATCAATTCTTCCATGTTTACCTCAACTACAAGGATTTGAGCAATGTTGGATTTATGAGAGTCTCAAGAGTCATTAGAGGATTTGCACATAGCAATAAAAGAGCATGGATTACAAGGATATGACACTTATGCAACTTGAAATAGTGATATGTAGGTTACAAGGACAAAATAAATATCCAAAAAACTAGAAGAATGTGATCCTATGACCTATCACCTCCTCATTGTCAATATACATTGAATAGATGGTTCTATGGATTGAGTTAACCCTCAAAAATTTTAAACTCGATATAACTAGCTTTACCAATAATACAAGGTAGCATTGCTAGATAAATTAAACTATTTATAGAAAATGGTATAAAAATGAACAAAACAAATGTGAAAAGGGTGTGTTATGGAAGAACTTTAATAACCACATAATTGTATAAAAGTTGTCAAACTTCAGCATGGAGCATGGGATAAACAACATTCAAACTGCCAGTTTTTCCAACTGTTTTTTCCCTAATCCCATAAAAGATCATGTCAAAATTTTCTAACTACAAAATTGTGATTTCAACTATTGCAAAATTGTGTGATTTCAACTATTGCAAACTATAATCTTAGACTAATTAGAAGACTCTAAATCTACCCAAATGCTCAAAATTACAAGTTGAACAATGGAAACTGCTATTTAAACAATTCTTCATCCACCGAATTCTTGCCCATACTCAGCTATCTGAATGCATTAGGTAAAGCACCTTATTAACTATAAGGCCATCAAGTATTTCATTGTTGGTGCCCCACAAGGTACATTCCTTGGATCGATTAGTCAAAATCCTTACGTGAGCTGTGTGCTAAGATGCCCTGTGATTCCCATGGGATTTTGGAATCACGCCATTGTTACACGCCATAAAGGAATAAGCAATGGGATCATACAATTTTCCGCAGGGAAACATGATCTGGATTGATGTTGATAAAAAGCTTTTTCCACATTTTTCGTGGAGTTTTGACACTCACAACTTTGCCTCGACACTCCAGGGATCCTTCTGGGATAAGACAAGACACGTTAAAGACGGACCGGATGGGAGTTCGACCTTGTTATAATTTCATTCGACAAGTTACTGGAGCAGGGATGGGATGAATATGGCTTAGATGAGAATAAACCAATTATAACTGATGACTGTGCACTTTCAATTTCCATGATCGAGTCAAATATCTTCTTCTTCCTTCACCACTGTACTTCTCTAATATTTTCCATTGGATTCCTCGTTTATTCAAGGATAAATACCCCACCCCTCTCGTATCGATTCTATCTCGTTACTGAAAGGGGAGGGTCTTAGAGACTGACTAAGTGGAGAGGAACGAATTTTCTTTACTGTAGGAGTGTAATAACTCCATAATTTGATCTGGTTCAAGGATCTACTTTCTGCCTTTCTTCATTTTTTCAGATTAACAATGACAGGATCATCATCTAGCAAATCAGGTCTCACTCTCCGCGTTCCCTGTGGTGGTCTGATTCGTTCATTGAGTCCAACCCCT
>CBVK0100580182.1:0-33363 GCA_900067695.1 Picea abies | reverse complement strand
TCCAGCACTGTGTTTCAGCATAAGTTACAACACTGTTTCAGCATATGATCTAGTACTGTTTCAGCATATGTTCCAGCATTGTGTTTCAACATATGTTACAGCACTGTATTTCAGCATATGTTCCAGCCGTGTTTCAGCATATGTTCCAGCACTATGTTTCAACATAACTTACAGCACTGTGTTTCAGCATAATTTACAGCACTGTTTCAGCATATGTTCCAGTACTGTTTCAACATATGTTCCAGCACTGTGTTTCAGCATATGTTCCAGTACTGTGCTTCAACATATGTTCCAGCCCTGTTTCAGCATATGTTCTGGCACTGTGTTTCAGCATATGTTCCAGCATTGTGTTTCAGCATAAGTTACAGCACTGTGATTCGGCATAAATTACAGCATTGTTTCAGCATATGTTCCAGTACTGTTTCAGGATATGTTCCAGCACTGTCCTGACGCCCCTGTCCTTATTCTAGCACGTCCCTACACAAGACTTCTCTCACCTGCCTCATACCTTCGCGCCTGCACTTTGGATTCCTTCCTGGCAAATTTCAGACTTCTGCAAATTCTGACAGAAGAACTACGGTCGAGTCCTTCTCCCCAAACTCTAAGGGATAGGTTCATAAATTTCAGCTCCATTTACGCTGATGACGCTCTTCCGATCTCACACCGAGATTCCCTTTCGAGGCCCCATCCACCTACAGGATATGCTTCTCCAAAGAAGATCTCCACTTTAAGAACTCTTGTTCCTCCAACCTAATTTCCCAAGGGGAATAGTGTTTGGTAAAATGCTTGGTTCTGTCCAAGAGGGAGGGATCAAGCTCATGGAACCAGACATACTCATCTTTGTTAGGGGTTACTTCATTGGTGATATTAGTCTTTGAGGCTATCAGATCACCCAGAATCGCTTTCACTTTGAGTGCAGTTTGGGCCGACGCCCCTGCTATATCCCTGAAGATCCTGTTGTTTCGCTCCAGCCACAGTTTCCAACAGACTACTTTCGGCACCCACATCCAGCAATGCTTTAGCAGGTTCAACTTGGTAAAGGAGAAGGGAGCCATATCGACCCAAGAGGTAAACAAAGAGGTAAATGAAGAGGGCAGGGGTACATTCAACTGGCCCAGAATGAGATTCCAAAGTTCCAGAGCGTAGGGACAGAGGAAAAAGAGGTGGACAGAGGTTTCAACATGAAAAGCACAGAGAGGGCATCGAGAGGGCCCTTCCCAGCCTCTTTTTGAGAGGTTTTCCCAAGAAAGGATACTGTTGTGCAGAAGGGACCAGCAGAAGAGATCTACTTTGGGAAGGGAGGGATGAAGCCAGAGATTTCTCCACACTGAGGGATCAGGGGCTACCCAAGGGATTGCTTGCAGGGCTGCATAACTAGCTGCAACAGAGTAACTGCCAGACGTAGAGCCCCAGCCTCTTTTGTACTTCTTCCTGGCTGAGGAGGGGGAGCACCCTTGAAGAGCATCCATGAGGGTTTGAGCTTCAGTTTCTAAGTGCTACGAATAGTCCCCCAAATCCCACTTAAACCAAGAGCCATCTTGGTTCCAAGCTGAAAGGTCCCACAGGGTGACTTTGCTAAAGGAATGGAGCCAACTCTTGATGTTTTCCATCCCTTCTGAAAAACTTAAAGGGGTCTATCCTAATATAGAGTCTTCCCAAAACTTGATTTTTCTGTCGTTCCCCGGGATCCAAAAAAGCTTTGAGGTAATCAAATCAAGAGCCTTAAGGCAGAGAGAAAGGATGGGAGAGCCTTTTCTAGTCAAGGGGGGGCACTCAAGGCACCTTTCTTTGTGACCACAGAAATATTTAAGCCTTAGAGATTTGGAGCTCCAAGTGGTTTTACCTCTTATCATCTTCCAGAGAATCTTACCTCCCATGGCCAGATTCTGAGTGGCCACATCTCTTACTTGCAGCCCACCTTCCATCCTGGGGGCTTTAACCTTATCCCAACTGACTAGGTGCATTTTTTTCCCCTCATTCCTTCCCCCTTCCCAAAGAAATTTTCTCAAGATGTTGTCTAAGTCTCTCACAAATCCTCTCGAGGCAAGGAGAATGGAGGCCTGGTAGACAGGAAGAGAGGTGAGAATAGAATTTATGAGGATTAACTTCCCTGCTTTGCTCAGCCATGTTGCTCCCCAGGCCAAGATCCTGGCTTTCATCTTGTCCAACAAAGTCAGCCACAGGTTACTTCTGGGAGCTTCTTTGACTAGCGGGATTCCTAGATATTTAATGGACTCCCACGTTGAGGCTCCTTCCATTTCCAGCACCCTGGAAATGCCAATCATTTCTATAGGAGGGTAGTTCCAGCCATAAATTTTACTCTTCCTCAAACTGATTTCGTTGCCTGAGATTTCAGTGTAGTCATCCAATTCTTTCTTGAAAGCTCTTGCGGTGGACAGGTTGGCTTGGCCCAGAAGGAGCGTAACATCGGCAAATTGAGCATGATTAATTCTCTCAACTCCAGGAGAAATTGAGAGGCCAATTAAGGAGCGTTGTTGCATGCTCTTATTCAGATGAAAGCTTAGCAAAGATGCTTGAATGTCATAAAGCAGGGGGGACAGGGGGCAGCCCTGTCTAAGTCCCCTTGAGGCTTGGAAAAACTCAGTCGGTCTGCCATTGACCAGTGGGGCTATCCACGGCCCCGCTATACAGGCCCCAATCCAGCGAACCAAATGAGGGTGAAATCCCATCTTGAGCATCACAGCAAAAAGGAAATTTAGCCGAACTCTGTCAAAGGCATTCGCCAGATCCAGCTTGACTAACATTCCTTTCTCTTTCCTTTGACAGCTTGAGTGGATAGCCTCTTGCACAAGGATAACATTGTCCTAGATATTTCTCCCCTAGATGAAGCCCCCCTGGTTCTTCGGGATGATCCTGGGGAGGACTTTTTTTATTCTGTTTGCAATTACTTTGGTGATGATTTTGTACCCCGAATTGCAAAGCGAAATAGGGCAAAATCTAGAAAAGCTTTGGGCACCTTTCTCTTTGGGGATTAAAGCTAGAAAGGAGGAGTTGGTGCTCCCTCCAATTTTTCTACAGTTCTGATATTTCCTCACCATTCTGACTAGATCTTTTTGGATGATATCCCGGCAGGCTATATAGAACTTGGTCGTGAATCCATCAAGCTCAGGGGCTTTATCTGGGTTCATAGCTTGGAGAGCTTTGCTGATATCCTTAGTCGTAATAGGGGCTGTCAACCAACGGTTGTCATCTTCATTTATCAGCTTGGGGACCACCGTGAGAGGATAGAGCTCCGGTCTAGTAGGGGCCTCCAGCTCTTCAGTAAATAGATTTTTATAGAAGGAGTGGGCAGCAAGTTTGATCTCCTCAAGTTTTTTGTAGGTTTGTCCCTGAAATTGAATCTCTCTGATTGAGTTATGATTTTTTTGGGATTCTGCCTGCTTTTGGAAGAAGGAAGTATTTTTGTCTCCTGCTTGGAGCCAGAGACTTCTCGACTTTATTCGCCAGCACTCTTCCTCTCTTCTAAGAGCTTTGTGAAGCTTCTTTTGCAGCTCCAACTCGTCATTCAACATCGCTGGGGTTACCGGGGAAGACTCTATAAGACATTGGTGTTTCTCCAGGCCCCTTTGGGATTTTTTCCTTTCCTGCAACGGGGAGGGAAGGTTCTTTGCCCAATTTTTGAGGTCCACTTTGAGCCTTCTCAGTTTTTCTTCCCAAATGAAGAAAGGTGATCCCGACACACTCTTCTTCCAGGACTCCGAAACTAGCTCGAGGAAGCCTTCCGAGGAGACCCATAGCGGGCTGAAGCAGAAGGGGATCGAACCCAGATTTTCCCTAGGGGTCATGGAAAGGGAGATGGGCTTATGATCCGAGGTGCAAGCTTGCAGGATTTCAGACGAGGCGAAAAGTCCAAGGGTTAAAAAGGAAGAGTGAACCAGGAAGCGGTCTAAGCGGGCTGTAATGTGCCCTGGTCCCACTCTTTTGTTGTTCCGGGTGAAATTTCCTTTACTGGGTTTGATGTCCTCCAGATCCCAATCCAGCATAATGTCTTCGACCCACTCCTGTGCAGGGTCGCTTACGGGTGTTCCTCCTTTTTTTTCAGAGAGGGCTAGGGTGGCATTCAGATCTCCGGCCAGAATAAGATTCTCATGATGGTTAGTAGAAAGGAAAGTATTCAGAGATTCCCAGCAATCTTTTTTTTCCAATAAAAGAACCGGAGCATAAATATTAAAGAGGCTAACCTGATGTCCCGATTCGCTGTGCAACAACTTTGTGAACAGCCAATGGATGGTGCTATGTTCTTTGATCGGGTCTAGCGTTGAGGAGTTCCAGAAGGTGGCTAGACCTCCTGAAGCTCCCCTGGCACTAGTGGCTCTACCTGCTCCTTTTTTCCAGAAATTTTTACTAGCCTGGAAGGTCTCAGGCTCCTCCATCTTCGTCTCCTGGATCAGAAGTACATCCATGGAATTCATTCTGACTAGATCTTTGACAGCTTCTTCTTTTAGTTTTCTTCCCAGCCCTCTGCAGTTCCAGGAGACTAAAAGCATTAAGAACCGGAGGGGGGGGTGGCTTCTTTCGAAGCCTTGCCTTTTTTTTAGGATCTGGTTTCTATCATAGCCGGGATGGTATGCTGAAATCCTACAGTTACGTCCCTGTAAGATTTCTCCTCCCTTTTTTTTCTCTCTGGTTTCCTTCCTCTAGGGGCCTTCTCTGGGGTTCCAATAGAACTGCTGGTCTCCGTGACCCCCTCATCTGTATCTGCGCCCGTTTCGGAATCTAAAGGGATGTGCTCCTCATCCGACTTCATGGGTTCATCTGCTAGAGGGGTTTCATTGACCGGTATCAAATTTTCTGGGGCTAGCGGGGACTGAGTGGTTATAACTATTGGCTCTTTCCCGGTTTCCTTTGGCTTGTTAGCTCCTTCTTTCAGAGGTGCCTTCTGAGGGTTTGACTTTGAATATGGTGGTTGGCTCGCCTGCTCTGGCCTTGGATCTTTGGATTTAGGTCCTAGTTTTCTTTTCTTGACCTTTTTCCAGCCCTCAGCATCTTCCTTTTCTGGGCTTTGGTTGTTTGGGCAATTCTTCTGGAAGTGTCCATGCTCTTGACAGGATTTGCACTTGAAGGGAAGGTGTTCATAATCGAGTTTCTGGTAGTGAGACCAGTTGCCCATAGTAAGCTTCACCGCCTCCGGGAGCCCTGCCTCAAGATCCACTTCAACACATATCCTAGCGTAGTTGTAGATGGACTTGTTGTCTATCGTATCAATGAATTTCCCTATTCCATTCCCTATCTTTTGCAGAGCTTCATAGTTCCAGCAGTGTACCGGCAAGTTGGGGAGCCTGACCCAAATAGGTACCTCCTTTGGCAGTTCCACCATGGGATCGAAGTTTGGGGTCCAGCGGTTCAGATACAGCCCCTGGGTTCCCATAAAATATGGTCCATTTCTGAAAATGAGATCCTTGTCTTCCTTTTTTATAAACTCGAAGAGAAAAAAGCCACTGCTCAAAGGGTAGCAGGTAACTCCTTGCTTAAGGAGAGGCTTCTAGTTCCTTTGGACCCAAGCTTCGGTGGTTTTTGTTGAGGGCCAAAGTCCCATAAACTGGCCTACCGGCCCTCTCTCAGAGAGAGCCAGGGCTATCTTAATCGCTTGCGTCTCCGGGAGGGCGATTTCTGGGATTTCATCTAGCCTTTTTATGAATTTTGGAACCGAAGAAGGCCCTTGCACTTGCCTCCTCTGGCAATCAGCTTCCTAAATGCGTCCTCTTCTGAACTCGGAGGGGGAGGGGCCGAATCCCCACCCCCTGGGGCGGCCATGGCTGGCTCGGGCTGCAAAAACGGACCGTAGACGCTCTCCACGAGCCCTATCGCTCGATCGCTTCACTTCTTACTGAATTTTTATAAATTTCGACATTACATCACTGGCTATTCTACTTTTGTCCATACTGATCACTCAGCTATTAAATATTTAATGAAAAAATCTAAATACCCTTAGGATTTATTCAGTTCCCTCGTGGGTTATTTTCGTGTCTGATTTTTGGACACCACAAATTTCAGCTTAATCTGAACCTCTGCTAATGATATGGACCCAGATCTTTAAAAACCACTATTTCTCAATTTCTGACAAATCCAAGAAATGGACAATGACCCTCTGACATTTTTGTAGATATCTTCCCTGCGGAAATAACCCATAAGTTTCATCCAAATATGACTTAATCTGCTCCATTTATGGCCAAAATAAGAAAATGGCTCTAGACTTCTTCTTTTTTAACTGATGGACAGTTTTTCCTATGTGGCAATCTACACCATCGATATCAAATCAAAAGAGATTTGGACCATTGATCTTCTTCAGAACCTTTGTAGTCTAAAAAATTGTCGAACTCATCATGTCAGGAAACCTCCATTGGAAAACCTTAAATTGTTGGTTATGTGAACTCCCCGAAAATCATAGTCTGAAACTCTGTCAGACTGGCTCTGTCAGACTTCATCCATTGGAACTTCAATTGGTCGGGTACACAAATCCATATAAATCCCATGGTTTGAAGCACTCTAGGACTCCTCTCATCGAAAACCCTCCATCGGAAAATATGACTTGTCATGTTCCTCGTCCCTTCCGAAATTCGAGCTCTGATAGCCTATCGGGCTCACTCTATCAGAGTTGCTCGTTGGAAACACTCCTAAATGAACCCTTCAACAACCTCCTTCTGAAGATTCTTTGAAACCATTCTTCTCGAATCCATGCACTCAATTTCCACGTGACATTCTCTAACTCGGCTACTCTTGATGACATGTCCTCTGACATGTCATGCTGACATGGTGGATTACATGGCATTCTCCTCCACCCTTGACCCTTCCAATACAACATGCTCATCCAACAGATCAAACGATCAACAATCGTGTCGATCAATGATCACGATCATATCGGAATCCAAAACTGTGCACTGGTTACCTTGGTTGGACTGACTTCATAAAAAAAATTATGAACAAGCTCTTCTGAAAATAATTTTCCGAAAAAACATCTCTGCGAGATCTGACAACTAAGAATGACCCTCGTTGATCTAACGACTCTCATTCTTTCGAGATTTTATTGTTGGGCTTCTCTTCTTCAAACTTCAAACTTATGTCTGAATTCAAGCCTTGTGAATCCATCCTTCCGAGAGATCTATGGCTTATAATGGATCTGAATGATTTGACGGCTCTTGTTATTTCAAGCTTGTGTCGTCAAACTCCTCCCTTCAGAATCCACCTCATGCTCGACTCCAAGTATTTTCCAACACTTCCTTCGAGAAAGCCTTTCGGGAATAACCTTCTCTGTTCCTCTACGACTGAATCTCGATCGTTGATTCTCTGGGTTGTCATTCCACAAAACTAGACAGTCGCCATCAAACTCACAGGAATTTGACTTCTAAGGCCGAATTCAACTTTACAACTGCAGATTGACACCATAAATCACTTATTTGGTACTCTGAACCACTGAAGTTTGAAATCTACTTAAAATTTAGGGATTTCACTTATGTTCTTCTCCTTCCCCCCCCCAAATTCGTCACAGAAAAAACAACAACAATGAATTTTGTCAAATTTGCACTAGGTGTTGAACCAGAAGCTCTGATATGAATCTATAGCGTACCCAGCCACCCATAGGCTGGCCATGCTACTTAAAAACACACTTCAAAAACTGATTTCGAATTCTGATAATAATTAATTCAAAAATAAGCATGAAATACTCACATGCATTAATCAACGTCCATGCTACAACATAAAATAAATGAACAATGTGCCATGCACATCAAATAACCTACAATTATGCACACAGAAATATATCTCAGAGATAATTAAATACACAACGTAA
The DNA here is from genome assembly GCA_900067695.1 of Picea abies. Classification (NCBI taxonomy): domain Eukaryota; kingdom Viridiplantae; phylum Streptophyta; class Pinopsida; order Pinales; family Pinaceae; genus Picea; species Picea abies. The sequence goes on along the minus strand of CBVK0100580182.1, from coordinate 25,556 downwards.
TATACATTATACATAAAACATAGAGAGCACTTATATTTTCAAGTAAACATTCACCAACTGGTTGTAGGCCAAGGACGTTCCTCTCAACCATAGACATTGTTTTCCATTCACTCTCAAAAGCAGTGTCACCCCCTAGCCAAGGCTATGAATTCACAAGGATGGGTCCTAGGCCAAATCTAAAAACACACCAGTTAAATAACAAGCTCTTGGGCTTTCCCAACTGCACAACAATCCTAATTTCCATCTCTCTTTCCCCTTCAGCCTGCACAACCCAAAGAAATGAACCCATTTCTTTCCCATGCAGTCCCTCATGCTATTTCATTTCTCTCTGGGGCTCCATTGCTACTGGTCAAGAAATCTCCCTGCTGGAAACTCCAAGGATTCTTAGTTATGGACATTTATTTTCGAACTTTCATCGATCTCATGCACACATGTATCCATTCCCACCTAGAATGATCAATAATTCCTCACAATCATCTCACAATGGATCTCCTCCTCCAACCATTCATTTCCATACTCCAACCAAGAGCACACAAATTAGCAAAAACGAGGAACCAAAAATGAAAGAGGGAGAAGAACCCCCAAAACATCCCACAAGGGATGTTTATATAATTACATGAAATCAAGAACCACATGGCCTCCCCCCCAAGAAGCTCATGTAACCACTTTTCTCAATTAAAGTTAATATGGCCAAATAAAATATCATAAAAAGACGTAGCCCCTTAAGCTCCCTCTCTTATGGAATCATAGCCCCCTATCTCTTGTCCTTGTCTGTCTTGCTGTCAATAGTGTATTTTTATTAATGTATATAGAAGTATTATGTTTCCTAGGTAGTTTGACCCCTTTTCAACTTTATCGACTCACCAGCCTAATGTCACATTTACATAATACTTTCTAGTTCATAGGTATTAAAACCAGGGTGTTATATACATCTTAACTCTAGATCTATTACGCAACAAGAGGGATGAAAAAGAAACCCAAGTGCACACCTCTCAATGCTTAAAATCTCTGGGGTGAAGATGGATTTATACTTAATTAATCTTTATTATGTAAACACATTTTTTTAACATTAGATATCACGACGTTAATTTTTTTTCCATTTTATTTTATCAGCATTACTCATATACATATATATGTATGCATGTTTGAAGAGATCTCTCCCACCTTCAACAATAAGAGCACCTCGCTTTTGTTGGTGCAATCACACTCAATTGTGTCATGAAATGTTTAATGAAAAAAGTGGTAGAACACCTATGTGTGATAGTTGGGGTTGACTCTGCAGACTTTACCCATCCAAGATAATATCATTGTAGTTGGGGTGTGGTACAAAGGAAGAGTCAGTCAACCAACTGGTGAGAAATGGGGTTATTTTCATAGTCAATATCCATGATGAATTGTTCACAGTTTGTTTATTTGGAAAGTGTGGATGAAGAGAGATTGTCTCTCAAGATCAGAATAATGCTTAGTTAGGATGACCAACGAAGGATTGGATAAACTAGGATCGTGGAAATCAAATTTCTCTCACTGTTCCTTGGATGTGGTTCATTGATTACATGTTGTAGCTAAACAAAGAAATCCTGGGCCTTTTTCATTTGCAAGATAGAACATTCGTCGTCAAAATTCCCATATTAGATATGATAAAAGTAGTATTTGTGATTCTCTTGTCTAGTGGGACTCATTATCTTTAGAGAAAAAACAATTGTGGTTGAGAGAGTAGGGTAAGCAAATCCCTCTTTGTGCAAGGGTTGTGTCATTGGTTGAATAGGTTTAACTTCAATTCAAAAGGTAGTTGAAAGAAATGATCCAATGAAGAGATAGGGAATGATTATAGTTTTTTTATGATACTAAGACACAAACTAGAAATGAACTCGACATATATGGTATCTTCATAATCCCTTACCTCAAGTTTGATGTAGAGTCTCTTGAAGTCCACAAGAAATTGTTGCACTCATTTTCTAGGAGTTTTCCTTAGTTACAATCATTGTGTCATTATTTCATCCTTGTACCCTAACAAGGAGAACTTTGAAATGATCCCAAGTGTCAACTGGAGGTTGGTTGGAGGTTGCAAGTTGGTGGGTGTGTGTTTTCTATCATGTGAGCTCTGGTTCTTCTGTGTTCACCTCTTTGAGAAATGTTGGAGTTATGAGAGTCTTGAGAGTTTTCAAGGAGGATTTGTACGGAGCCATAATGGAGCAAGGATTGCGAGAAATAGTCATATGTAGATTACAGGGGTGGAATGAATAGAATTGAAAGAATAGACAAAAAATCAATTTAACAAACCAAAAAGGACCAATGATTCCATTAGTGATAAACATGAACCACCATTGCAACAAAATCACCTAATTCTTTTGGGAAAATGAAAAAATATGAAACATTTTTTTGGAGAGAAACCGAGTGATAATTATTTGCATATTGAATGCCTAAAATTAAGACCGAGTGATAATTATTTGCATATTGAATGCCTGAAATTAAGAGGAGGTTGTTATGCACTTATAAATCACTCAAGCTCCTTGGTGTTAAGAGCCTGGAGAGAATTTTAAGCTCAAGAAAAATCCCAAGGAGATTAAAATTATAGAGTTCTAACAAAGTTAGAATCTCAAGGCTTTAATACCAATTAACATGACAACAAAACAATGATGCAAACTTTCATGCACAAGAATAAAGAAACTCAAGCAATCAACCATGCAAGTAGAGAGAATTGTCACAATGCACACATATGATACACTCTTCATTGTATTATTTATTTATAGAGGTACATGATGGACAATGATTATCTTTGATCAAGTCTCAAGAATCAGAGGTCATGGTGTAAGATTGACTCAGATACATTTTGTATCTAGAATGTTTTCCTAGAGAATTGGAAAGCACCATGGTTGGGTACCTAGGTCTCTAGGTAGATGGAAATATGTTCATAGAATGGATAGTAGTTCAGTCGTTACAAATAACAAATTGTTCTAGTGGTATGAAACAATTGTATCTTCAAAGTTAGAAGGGATCACATGGAAGTAAAAGCTCATAATGGATGGTTGTCCAGTTAGTTCACCAGTTGTAGATCTCAAGAATGATCCCCCATTAGTTGTTGAGACATGCATGTGATTGCAGTCTATTAGTGGGCTTACGAGACATGCATGTGGATTGTTGTCCAATAGTTGAATTCTTGACTTTTACTTCCACTTGATCCCTTCTAACTTTGAAGATACAATTGCTTCAAACCACTAAATCAATTCCATGTTTTTAATGACTAAACTACTAGCTATTCTATGGATGTACTTCCATCTACTGAGACACCTAAGTATCCAACCATTATGCTTGCTAGTTATCTAAAAAAATAATCTAGAAGATTCACCGTCATTTATTTCACATACAAAGGATAATGCTAATACATTTGTAATAATTAACGGAATCTTTTCTACTAAAACTAATATAACTGCTTTATAAAAAATCATCCTCTTTTTCTTTCACATTGAAGACTAGATCTCGGAAGCTTCCCAAGTTTCTCAATACCCTCTACAAGGAAAATTCCTATTCTCAGGTGCATATGAGGTTCCATATGGAATTGAAAAACCCATGCTCTTGTATTGTTTGCAATTGGTCACAACACCTCTGTGAATGAAGACCTCTAGAGGCTTGACAATCCAGAGAATTCAGAAGGGCGAATAATTGGTATCTCTTTGTGGCAATTGACAGGATGTACAAAAACCCATATCATGTTCCTATCATTGTTGTTATGGCTAATAGTCAATTTCTATGTTTTATGTACATGGAAACCGTGGTCATCCTCATTTTATGAACATAAAAATACATATAAATAGGTAATAATTAATAATATAAATAACTAATGATTATTAATTTATTATGAAGAGACATGACATATGAAAGGTCATGTCTCTTATGAAAGGGTGCCCCTGCGTGGATATATATGCAGCCCTTAGTTCTCAGTTGTAACATATTTTATTATTTCATATATTCTTATATACATTTATTAGTTGTCCTTTATGGATTATAACTTACTCTCTTATTCACATTGGATGTTTACATAAGTTAACTGAGTTAGTTCACCATAGTCGTTGTTGGGATTGCTCTACATTTCTTTCACCTCTGGCAAGATCCTCTTACATATTAAATTTCTCCTCTGCCATCTCCTACTATCCGATCTGAATACTCTCACCAGAAACACAAAATCAGTCGAATCTTAGACAATTGTTACTTGGATTTGTAATTTCTCTAGCGTAGCCTTGCATTTCACTTGAAAAAATTGGTCCCAATCTTGTCAATGTTCAAAGAGATGCAAAAAGAAGAACATATATGAAATGCAGGATAACAATATGGGGCCTCACTAATCCAAACATATTGCAATAAATAATGGAAGGTTAACTAGATTCTTACTACAATTAACTAGAGTCTCATTGGACTCAACACAATGACTTGGCATATGAGTGGACAGTTGAAGATTACATTTAATAGTCCCCCTTAATCTCAATTGTTACATTCATCAACACACATAATGCTTAAGTGGTTTTGGATGACCACGAACCTTCATGATGGGGAAAATTGATTTACAATGCACACATTCACTTGGGATTACTTTTCTATGAGATTGATCCTCAAACTTACATTCACTTGGGCTTACTTTGCTATGAGCTTCATCCTCGAACTTTTTTTTCTTCCTCTTGTACCTACAACCAACTGATCATTGATGTCCGTATAAAAAACAATCCATCTACCAAGATACGTGGGTACCATCCGTTGTATTTGCTAGTTCTGTAGGAATGCATTTCACCTACATGGTTCATCAATATACTAAGCTCTTGCTTTGGTCCCTCACTCTGAGATTAGTATCTCACACTTCCCCCTCTTAATCGAAGATTCAAATTCTTTGATCCTCCATCAAGCTTAGATACGATTACACCTACCACCCTCGTACCTACACTATTGGTTCATTCCACAACTTGATGTGACATCCACTTTATGCATACGCGGTATACATGCTACATGATCACACACTGATCTATGTAGGAATGACTCAACAGGGCTTACATCTGCTCTTTGCAAAAGAGGGATTCATGCTACATGATTACTAATCTATGTAGGCCTAACTAAACATGGCTTATAAACATTTGGGAATACAACTTACCTATGGCAAGGCTTACAACTTGGACCAAAAAACTTCTGGGGTGTTGGGTATAACCAATCATGCACCCCTTACAACAATATTTCATCTCAGGTACAACAAGCATTCTATATGCTTTTCTAAATTCCCATTAAGCCCATTACAGTTTTCCAATTACCAAATCTTCTCACCAACCAACTCATGCTTGCAGATAATCCTATGTGACAAATTTAACCATGATTCTATGGCAGCAACTCTCTAGAAACAAATTCAGTTCATTTATTTTAAAACATTCAAATACTAAAGAAAATAAGAACCAACAAACAACAAACAGGGAAATCTTCGATCTTTGCCTCTAGGCACAACACCAACAATCCTCTGTCAAATCTTTGTCTTTCTTATCACCTTCTTGCTCCCCTTGGCTCGAGATGTACTACTCTCCATTGATCAAACTGGGATGCTCTCCATTATGTGGAGAGGATTACAATTCCCTTTGTTCTACATTTTCTCATGCTTGATGACATCAACTCTCATGGGTTCTGCCACACTCTCGGATCCCGCATATTTGGACCAACTTCTTTGTCTCAATCTGAATCTCTTTGCTTTCTTCACCAAAAACCTTCAATGGAAGCCACCAAAAAAAACTGAGACAAAAGTTACAGAAACTTTTCACCAAATCGATCCAGTAATTTGACTCATAACCAATGCAAATCTTTGCATAATTCAAAAAATATCAAACCCCTTACTCTTCTTGGATTCATACCTTTTAGATTTAGAAAGACGACAGTCTCGTTGTGTCGCTCAAACAACCACACATACACATGGGGTTGCTATATTTCTTGTATAAGGAATTTGAGGATGTAGGACGGAGAGTACCAAATCGGGGGCAGAGATTGATTCCAATATTAGGTGCTTCTTCTTGCCCACAAACTGTAGATTTTTTAATATCTCTTCCAATTTGCAGATCTCTGCCTAACTGCCTGCCAGATCAAGCCAAATAATTTGACTCACCAAACCAATGTGGAGTTTATCTCAATATGAATTGGAGTTCTCCATATGTTGGGACAGTTTGCACCTTCAATAATATCTTCATTCCAAATAGTATTGGAATTCGAGCCACAAATGCCCACCAAACGTTATTTTCCAATAGAAAAATGTCTTAATTTTTTTTACAATACGATGTCATTTATACACGATACAGAGAAGGATCAACCAAATGAAAGTTTGGGTTGTGCTGAATACAAAGGAGACTAAAGAGTTGTTCACACAAAAAACTACAACAATCAACTGAAAAAAGGGCTGGAAATCAGCGGATAGGAAACTATGCTCTCCTCAAAACCACCTATTTACTCACCAGGCTTCTCGATCAGCTCAAGCTTCAAAGATATTAAGATGTGAAGGAAGGCTTTCTTCCCCACTGTCCCAATGATAAATAGACAGTCTACCTTTAGGTTCCTTTAGCACCCGCTTTGACAGTAAGTATGCCTCTTTATCGTGCTCCCTGTAAATGTGCTAGAAACTAATATCTTTGAAATTACTTGTCAGCTCCTTTGTTTTTATTTTCCATCCTTCGATATTCACCGCTTGGAGTTGTCCCTTTTGATTTATCCAATCAATAATAACTTTTAAATCCCCCAGGATTTGAATTTTTTCAATCGCCCAAAGTGAAGCCAAAGTGAAAGTCTCCCGTAATCCCATGAGCTCCGCCTTAGTGTTGGTACCCGCTCCGCAATTAATGTACCATTTGGTAACCCTCGAAGCATGTGTCTTGAAAAAACCACCTGTTGCACAACACTCCCCAGTTGAAAGGGTCACTCCATCGAAACAAGACAAAGTAAATCCCTCGGTGTGAGTAATATCACACACTCTATTTGGGATAGGATTTATAATAGTTGGCTGCCAAGAGAAGGTAATTGATATTCTATGCACCACTGAGAGGTGAGAGGGAGTGAGTTCCTCAAATAAAACCTTATTCCTCTCAAGCCAAATGTGCCAGCAAACAATGCCGACCAAGCTTACTGGAGCATATTTTTCCATTGTCCACTCATTTAAACAGTCCGAGACCGTTGTGCCAACCCACTGGAATTTTAAATGATAGATTTCATACAAACAGTGCCACACTACCTTTGTGAAAGAGCAGTGGATTAATAGATGACTGACATTATCGGAGTTTCAGTTGCAAAGCTTGCAAACCCTCGGGCCTTCCCAACCTTTCCTTTGAAGCGCTTCCCAAGTAAGGATTTTATCAGAAGCTGCCAACCACACAAACAGTTTAATTTTGAGTTGTACTGGCCATTTCCACAGTTTATGAACCCAAGCTTTGTCACACTGGAAAGCCTGATAGAGATTTTTTGTTGTAATAACCCAGGACGCATCCCCCTCTACCCACACCAAGGTATCGGCACCAATTATAAGGGTTAAACCTGCGCCCCTTAATGCATTGACGAATCGATCCCATTCTGTAGCGTCATGACCAATGAGACCCAAGGAAACACTGGTACGCCACTGATCGGGAGAGGGAGATTCACTATCAGTATCTCTCGCCTGAGCTAGGACTGTTATGTGTTTATTGAACAAGTGAGATCGCAGAGAGTATGAGAGTAGCGAACTATCCTCCAGAATGGTGATTTTATTTTTGCCTAATGAAATTGAGTTTCCAGAAACAAGGCTCCAACGAAGCCAGTGCAATAACACGAATAGATTCTTGGTCAAGTCACTCCAAAAGCTTGACGTCCTCTGCTGTTGGTGGGCTGACTTACGGAGCTATCCAAAAGAATTTTGTGCCAAATGCTATAGACAGTGAGCACCCTCCAAAATGTGTTTGCCAGTAAATCAGGGTTGAAAGTAACAAGATTTCTGAGCCCCCATCTCCCACAGCATTTTGGTCTTGCCAGGAGATCCCATCTACAGAGATGGAAGTGATGCGTTGCTTTCTGGCCACTCCATAGGAACACAAACAATAACTGTCAGATTCTAATTAAAACAAATTTAGGAATCACCTCCATAGACATCCAGAAGACCGATTGACTCTCCAGTATTGTATTGATCAGGATTAATCTACCTCCGATCGATAGCCATTGATTACACCAAAGCCCAATTTTTTTTTCAATCTTTGCCACCAACCAACCCCAATCTTCAGCTTTTGCAGCTCTCGGCTTTAGATAGTAGCATAAGTACTTGAAACCAGAGTTTAAATCAGCAAAGGTAAATGGTAAGATGGCTTTTAATTGATTAAGCTCCAGATCCTCAAGCCCCCAGTAGTGGACTGTAGTTTTTTACGAATTTATGCAGAGACCTAAAACAAAACAATAAGCTTGAAGAATGTCTAATATCCATCTCCACTCCAACAGATCTACCTTGGACATTACAAGAAAATCGTCAACAAACATTAAATGGATAATTTTCAAATGCTTTGTTACCTTTATACCAGAAATACTATGATCATCGTTGCCTCTGGATAACATCAGGTTGAACCCTTCCATAATCAAAGTGAACAGATACAGGGATAATGGACATCCCTAACGAAGCCCCTCCAACTCTTGAAGTAATCTGTCGCCTCTCCGTTGATCAAAACTACAAAGTTGGCACTAGTTACGCAGCACATTATCCAGTCCGTTAGCTTCACCCCGAAGCCTATTGTGAGTAATATCAGCCTTAAATACTCCCAGTCTATGCTGTCATAGGAATTTTTGAGATCTAATTTCAAAACCAGAGATTTGATATTCTTTTTTTTTATATTGTGGAGGGTTTCATGGGCCGAACCAATAGCGTCTTGAATCCTTCTACCCTTCAGGAACCCCAACTGTTTGGAAGATAGACACTTTGACAGAATCGGGTTTATCTTATTTGCAAGGATTTTTGAGATCATCTTATAAATTAGATTGCATAAGGAGATTGGTCGATAGTCATCAAAGGAGACCAGCTTGTTTACCTTCGGAATAAGGGCCAGAAAAGTGGAACTAAGACCTCCACAAAGTTGACCTTTTCTCCTCGAGTCCTCCACCATCTCGAGAAGATCATCTCCCACAAGATCGAAGAAAAAGATAAAGAACTCAGTTGTCCACCCATCAGGTCCTGGGCTTCTTTTTTTTTTTTTAATTTTTCTAGACAGATTTTATTTCCTCCAGAGTAACAGGTTTAAAGAGAATTTCAGCTTCATCCTCATTCACCATCCTAGGACAGAGGCTAGAAATCCTAACTAGCTCAGAGTAGTTAGTTCTATATTTTCTTTAATATATATATATATATATATATATATATAATATAGTTAATAGCCTCCTCTTAAATCTCCTTCTGCCCGATTAGTTTGTCTCCATTGCCAAATATTAATTCCCACACATGCTTCTGGTTCCTGTTGAAGCTTTCCATTTTGTGAAAGAATTTAGTATTAGAGTCTCCACTTTTTATCCAAGTAACCCTGCTACGGATTCTCCAAGCCTCCTCCTCCCTGCAAAGAAATTTGTTCTTGTTTGTTTCTAGAACACGGAGATACCTATCGTCCTCCAAAGATAAGGGACCCTCAACTGTTTTAAATAAAAGTTGCTCGATTTCCGATTCCCAGTTTTCCAATGATAATCTTTCATGTGACTTTACTTCTTTTATCCAAATTTTGGTTTGAATATTGAGCTCTTTGAGATTCCAAACCAGCCGCAACTGTTTATTACCCTCCACCAGGAATCAGGGGTCCTTCCATATTAAATGGACCAGATTTTCAAATTCAGACTCCTGCAGCCAATGTGCATTAAACTTGAATAGAAATGCCTTGTACAAGGGAGAAATCTCTAGTTGAATAAGTATAGGAGCGTGATCTGAGATGTAGGGATATTCCACCCAAGATCTTGAAAGGCCCACAGTGGACAAGGTACCTTTAGATACTAAGCATCTATCGAGCCTGCTAGCAATAGCATGCTGACCACTGTGACCGTTGTGCCATGTAGGGACCAACTTGGTCGGCTTAAGATCGACCAGCTTCAAGGAAGTGAGTAAGTCTCTAAAAAAAACCTCATTTGAACCAGGAACAAAGAAACCACCCCAGTTTTCGTCTGAGGACAAGATGAAGTTCAGGTCACCGTCAATGATAAGATTCAGGGTAGAAAGGATACCGTTGTTTGCTACTGAACTCCGGAAGAGCTTACGATCTTTACACGACCCATAAATATTTAGGAGTGCCAACTCCTTTTTGGATGAAATACAACTACCAGAAGTTCCTAAAGAGTTTACAGTAGTCGCAGGCCAAGACGGACGAAGTTGGAGCAAAACATCTCTCACTTTTTGTTCATCTGAAAGAGTCTCTTGTAAAAAAACAATGTTTGACCTAGTACGATCCAGCAATCTACGAACCAAGGCATCTTTGAGGGTGCCTCCAATCCCTTGAATGTTCAAGGAGAGCAATAACATCACTTTGCCCTTACCAAGGCCTTCATTGCTCTAAGGGCCCGAGTATCTGAGGAAGTAGGAACACTATCATCTTCTTTATTACTAGAACTCGCATATTTCTTTCGAGAGCTTCTCGTTTTGATAGGTGAGAGTTCAAAGGCTAAACCCTGTGACCATGTAAAGGCCTTACCCCCCTTGCCTAGAGTCTGAGAGGAGGAAGATCCAATATCCATTTTAATGTCAACGAATTTCTTTCCAAGGGAGATGGGTAGCGGATCAGGGTCACAGGTCACATTAAATCTAGGTAAAAGGGAATTGAGGACCGCAGAGAGACTAGAATCATCCTCCTCTGACTCTTTGTAGCCTATCAGAATCGTTGGGAGTCTGACCACGTTGTCCAAGTAGGAGTCAGAGGGTCGGGGTTTACTAACAGAAAAGGGAGGAAGGGAAGGACTCAAACGACATAGAGGAGATGGTGGTTGCAAGAAGACTTCGGGCGGGTGCATCGTAGAAAGAAATATGGATGATGGAGCATCTTCAGAAATGATTGGAAGGGAGGGACTCAGATGTCGAGAAAGAGGTGTCTGCAGGGCGGCTTCAGGTTGGGGAATCAGGGAAGGTAAACTGGGAAGGGGAGCAACAACATAAGGGTTAAGAGAGGAGGAAGAGGAAATATTCGAAAGAGAGGGTTCAAATGATGAGGCATCCCGCCCAGGTTTGGTAGTCTTCAAGAGTGTGTTAGCCAATAACCATTCTGCATTATTTAAGGCCGCCTTCTCCTCACATGACAAGGAAATAAACAAAAGAGGACAAAGAGCTTGTAACTTACCAGTTAGGCTAGATTCAGGCTCAAACTGAGGAGAGGAAGAGACTCCAGAAGTTTCTAGCAAGAAATTCAAAGAAGCATCAGCTTCTGTATAAGCTGGAGGACTCCTTTGTAGTTTAGAATCTTCAGATAAGTCCTCTATATCCTTCCCCTTATAGTCCCAACGAAGGTGACCCATAAGGCGGCACAGGTTGCAACGAAAGGGAAACCCAAGATAATTTAGTGGCTGAGTGATCCTTCGTCCTCTCTAATCTATCTCTATGGTTTCTAGCAAACCACTGAAGATGTCCATCTCCACAAGAACTCTACCCATTTTTTGCACCGAGGAATTAAGTAACTTGGAGTCCAGTGCAATGAATCTCCCCAAAGAATCACCAATGGCCCGTAAGGCTCCTTCATTCCACAAATATAGTGGGAGATCTGGTAGGAGTACCCAGAGATGTCTGAACTGGAAGTAATTTGTATCAGGGTTGAAATCTATTCTCCATCATTTTAGCATAAGACTACTTCCCCCAAATACCCACAACGAGCTCAATAAGAGGGTAGCGTCCTCAGGGGATTTACAGATAAAATCGAGCTAGCCTTTGGTTAGATAGATAACCTCAGGGTAGTAACCAAGGAGAGGAACCCACTGGTGTTTTATCTAATCCTCGAGAGAACCTTTACTCAGAGATTTATAAGATATCCGACCTACGAAACAACAGAGTGTCATTCTGTAGGTATCTTCTAAGCCCATGTCATTTCCTAATACCAAGCGCTTGGCCTTCTTGTTGGATTTCCACAACTTTCGACGGAAAGAGGCAGACTGGACCTGAGCACATGGTTCCATGTGTCCCCACTGAGAAGAAGAAAAGTTCAACGGACCTGGAAGCACAAAGGTCGATTGTGTACTTGCCCAAATACCGTATGAGGGAGGGGGAACATGCTCTAAATAAGTGGAGCTTTGTAGAGTAAGATGAGAAGGACTACAAAGAAGATCGGTATAGTTAATAGACTTGTTTGTGATAGGTTTGTAGCCCAAAGGCCCCTTCTGCATCTTGTCCACTTTGTCGAAAAGCCCCACTCGCCTCCAGGTTTCCTCGTCATCCGGGCTCATAAGAGTCTTTACCTTGTGTTCCATATCTTTAATGGAGACATTATCCATTTAAGTCCACCAAATGCCAGTCAAACTGTCACTGCAGTAGCTGACATGCACTCGGTCCAAGAAGAAGTATATGTAAGGTCTGTGATCCCAGGAAACTGACCCTCTCCTTTACAAGTACCAGTAAAAAGGAAACTAGAAGCCCCACCCACTCGGGAACAGGGAAACGGAAAAGGAGGGTGTGACCAGTGAAAGGCACAAGGCACGACAAAACAACTCTACGAGAGTAACAACGAGTTTGGGATAAGGGAAACAGTGTAAGACAAGCAGGTTCTGAAAAAAACCGCCGAGTGCTACCCCCAATGCTCACCAAACTTAGTCCCCTTATATATTATGTATAATAATTTAGTAAAAATAAAGTGAAAATATGATTATAATATATAGTTTAACCAAGTCTTTTTTTGTTTCAAGGAAAATTTCATTGGGAACTCTAGGGAACTTCCTTGCATTTCATGGGTGGTACTCAATATAATCTCGTCGTTACTAATTACGTTGTATGATTGGGTAGGGACATTGAGTGAGGCGGACAACAGAGGTAACTAGCATTGGGGATCGACCTTGAGACTTTTTGCATGAAGCTCAAAGCACGTAATCACTCAAGCTAACCCATCAAGCTTTAAAATGTTTGGAAACATCTCATCCCACCCTTTAGCACTTAAAGGAGACTGATATCGTTGGTACCTTGCCAACTCTGATGCTCCCACAAGGAACAAACATGTCACATATAGGATTTAAACCTGGTTAGGGAGGATACCATCTTCTCCTCTTAATCATCCCAACTAAATCCAATTGACAAGCAAGTCCTTTTCATATCCAAATCTACCATAATTTCGTAACAATTTAATATAATGAAAACAATTGTTTTTTATCAACCATTCTTACTCATTCGTAAGGCCATAAGTAAAGAGCACATAAAGTTGCAAAAAATATTAAGCACAGCAGGCACGCCACTCTATCTCATCAGTCCATTGAAGAGTTAAGCTCTTCATTTTGAAAGGAGTTTCTTCTAGCAATGACATCATTCACTCTATCTCATAAATCCATTCAGAAGTTAAGCTCCTCATTTTCAAAGGAGTTTCTTCTAGCAATCAAATCATTCACATTATTGACCTTTTTGGAAATAAATTATAGATATATGAGGAGATAATTTGATAATGATATTTTAGTTTTATCAACTTGCACAAAATCTTTGTATTTGTTCAATTATTTAAAGTTAAATTTTGAAAACTTTAATACCTATTATTTGTTTTTTTCTAAGAAATTTTTTGCTATATCTCATTATTTTCCTTGGACTAGGTTGAGAAGCTTGGGTCTCTAAACATTTTTCCTTTTTTTAATAATGTTTTCTTTGAACTAGGCTATCAAGCTTGAATCAGAGCACTTTTTTTTTAATAAAACAATTTGAACATTATGAACATAACATTCTAACATAATTTATCATCATGAATACTAATATGTCCAATATTTATAACATTTATCCCCTAATGTTTGAAGATAAAAAAATTGATGTCTAACCAACATTCAAATAAGTGTATCATATGTTGCTTTCAATCCCTATCGAAGTGTGTTAGGTAGTACCTCAAAACAACTAGTTAGACATGCTGCAATAACCTAAGTTGATATATACCACTACCAATATATTAATACCTCAAAAAAATGATTTAAGCAAGTTGCAATACTACTACCAATATGGTACCAATTTATTATGTCCAACATTTATAACATTTATCCCCTAATGTTTAAAGATAAAAAAATTGATGTCTAACCAACATTCAAATAAGTGTATCATATGTTGCCTTCAATCCCTATCTAAGTGTATTAGGTAATACCTCAAAACAACTAGTTAAACATGCTGCAATAACTAAGTTGATATATACCACTGCCAATATATTAATACCTCAAAAAAATGATTTAGACATGTTGCAATAACCTAAATTGATATATACCACTACCAATACGGTACCAATTTATTATTGGAATGACCAAAGGATGATACAATAAAGGCATAATGTTTATCAAGTCTCGTCAAAATTTACTCTACTTCAACATAACTTCAACATATTGATATTGTAAATATGGTTTTATAATTACAATTTATACATTTATAATTATTAAATGTGAATTATAATTATTTGATAATTAAAAATTATTTAAAATTAATATCAATTATAAGACCAAATACATCTAAATAACTTATTTTTAATATCATATAATTATTTTTATATCATATAATTATTTTTTATATCTAAATATATAATTATCAAATTATATAATATATTTATGTTTAAATTATTTTATAAAATAGATTTCTTAATTTATAATATTTTATTTTTATTTTTTTCCACTAAAAAATATAACAAAAATATACTTTGAAATGAAATATTTGAAATAAATTTAACTAAATGGCTATGGATATTTGGTCAACCATGCAAAAAGCCTTTGGTGTTCTATTTACTTTACCAAAGTGAAAGTAATATGTTCTTTGTTAAAATTTTGTTTTATAAATGCAAAATATCTTTGGTGTTCTATTTACTTTATCAAAGTGTTTGATAATTTTATCCAATTGTATCCATAACTATAAAAATTTAAAATAACTGTCCCCGAGGTGTAGGACAGTCGGTGACGGAGTGTGTTGTTAAGCCACTCCATGATGTTAAAGTCACCGGTTCGAAACCTGCGGGGACAAAAAATCCAACCATGTTAAGGGTTGGTGTGGCTCAGGACGGGTGCGATCCCTTGACGGCTTAGATGCCCCTGAGTCGCGGTTTCTCAAGCCATAGGTTAATCGCGACAATTTGGTTTATAGATGGATTCTAAATGTTGAAGGTTCAAATACAAAGGCATAATTAATGGGTATATGAGCTGCCTTAACTATAGCCAACCATCTAGTTATTCAAAGGCTTTAAGCCTTAGGAGATTCAAGAGTGATTATAGAGTGGCTTAATGACAAGGCTAAGCTGGATCCCTACTACATTGAGGGATGGAAGAAGCGCACAAAAGATCTATGTAAAAATTTCCAAAGACTAAGTTTTCATCATATCTACAGGGAGTTTAATAAAGAGGCCGACAAGCTATCCATGGAAGCTCTCTTGGCTCCTGAAAGGAAGATAACATTCTATCCAAGGAAGCTCTCTTGGCTCCTGAAGGGAAGATAACATTCTATCAGTGGGAACCGGAAAGCACCTGAATATTTACTGATTTCCTAGCCAAGATACCTCTTACTTTTTTGGCTTATATTAGTATTTTGGAGACTTTTCAGATGACTTTCAGTTACTATTTTAGATAGTAGCTTTGGCTGATTATAGTTTGTCTTGTCTTTTGAAACATTTTCAGTGAAGTTTATTGTTATGTTTTCTTTTTTTTGCCTGGACAATGACTATGGCCACATGTCTTAGGATGAAGATAGTAACTCTTGAATGATAGTATATAAAGAAAATTATATCTCTAATATAATTTTGAGCAAATTTTCACTTGAAAAAAAAGTAATTATAAAATTAGTTTAAAAAAATGATTTTTTTCCTACTTTGTGATGTAACCTGTGGATTTGTATAATTTTCAAGTTGCCTATTTCTTTGAAATTCCATCTATTTTTTATATTTTTAAATACATAAATCTGGGTTTGAAATTTGTATGATTTTCAAGTTGTATATTTCTTTGGAGTTCCGTTTACTTTTCTATGTTTCTAGATATATAAATTTGAGTTTGAAAGATTTAGTTTTATTATTATTTTTAGTGACATTAGTTTAAAATTTCTACACGTCTATCGATATGTAAATTTGAGTGAGCAGAGTTTAGTTTCAAATTTCTACCCAACCTAAAAATGAGAGGAAACTAAAAATAATATTTTGTTAATATGATCATCCCACCCTTTATATTTTATAAATAGTAAATTGTATACCACTTTGAATTTTAACATATTTTTAAGTTTCTTTGTAGTGAGACTTGTTTAGACATTTCCACATCCTAACTAGTCAAAAATGACCAGGAATTACATTCAGGAAATACATTTTTTATTAGATCAACTTGACCTCTAAGAATTTGACTCTTTTTAATGAGTATTTTTTTTATTATTATTTAAAGAATTGTGATTTCCTCCATATCTATGTCATGAATCGTCCAAAAAAATCAAAATTTAGAATATTTAAAGAATGCTAAATTTGCATAATTTAAAATAAATTATTATTTTAGATTGTAAGTGCATTTTAAGATGTTTCTTTATTAAAGTTACATAATTTAAAATAAAATATTATTTTAGATTCTCATGATGTGTAAGATATGTTTTTTTTTATTATTTTAAGGTGAAATTCAAATTTATTTATATTTTTCAATATTTATATTAACATTTATAATATATATAAATAATAATAATAATAATAATAATAAAATAAAAATTGTTGATTTGTTTTTATTATTATATTATAAATATTAAATTATTCTTAATAAAAAGAATATTTTAATTAATATTTTTTTAAGTAAAAAGTTGAAAAACAATACAATAAAGGGTGATGAGTGTTAAGATATAATGAAAATAATAGAATTAAGCAAATAAGGAAAGAATGCAATAAAAGGTGATTCATGCCCACATATGATGAAAATAATGGAATTAAGTGAATTGGTTTTAAAGTCAAAGCTTGTAAAAAGTGTGTAAAACAATGCAATAAAAGGTGATACATGTCAAGAGCTGATGAAAATAATGGAATTAAGCAAATAAAGATTTAAGGTCAAAGTACGGGTTGTAGGTGTGGGGGGATTTTATATGATCTTAGAGGTAATAGGAGGGCTTTCTATGCTTGGGGGCTAGGAAATTTATCCAACAATCTAGTCGAGACGTACTTGCTTTGGATTGGCATGTACATGGAAAAAGAAGAAGGGTTAAGGTAAATTCTGGTTTTTGGACACTTGGTGATGATGATAGAAGCAATGATCAATCAAAATATGTCGAAAAACAATTCTTTGAGCTCACTTTTTTGGAGAATTATCAACTTAGTCTCATGGTTTAACAACATATCCTTCTTTCACATCAAGCAGGAGCTTAATGATCAGGTTGATTATTGGGATAAGGTGGCCACATTCCTTGGCCTTGGAACGATGTTAAAAAATAGGTTCATTTGACCCTCCCCCATACGTTAGTTCATGATTTCAATCCATCACATCACATCAATGGCAAGCAGTGAAAATACACGTCAAGGTATGGGAGGTAGCTGGAAGTAACCGCTCACATATATGAATCGAGGTAATGGGAAGGTAGGATATCAATGCCAAATGTGCAAGCTCTCTTTGAAATGTGGGATGGCGACCTGGGAAACTCATTCAATCTTGTTCTACTGAGGGAAGCACTTGCTCAAGATTTAATTCTTCAAGTTTGTCAGTTATTGTGGGAGGCATTTCATCATGGCTTGGTGCCCTCCATGCTAGTAACATCCCTTGTCATCACCAAGAATCCTCTAGGTTTTGGTGAGTTCTTTCAATTTGTTGGTCCATTTGAAGATTACAATATTACAGCTCTATTTTTCACCAAAACTAGAATCGATGTGGGGTTATTGAGGTATTGTTGTTTGGGTTCATCATAATTGTTTTATTCCTAAGTGTTTTAGAGGGTTTTGGACCACTGGCAAGAGATTCGGTGCAAAGGCTCGCATTTGAGGAGATGGAGAATCTGAACTATAAAGAGGTAAAGAAAATCCTTCGTGGACGCTAGGAATTCAATCAAGAAAATAACAATGCTCTACACGGTCTTTCAGAAAAATTTACTAAGGTGGAGTGAGTTAATGCGGAGAATGTGGCCAATATCATGAATCTTATTCACTTACAACAACAAAGAATGGACAATTTGGAGGAAGAATGCCAACAATTGCACAATATGATCCCCCTGCAACATAATGGGTCCCCATATCTAGCTTATAATAATCAAGGTTCTATCAATACACAACATTCAGATGTGGGAAGAGGATACATGAGGATGACAACTCACCCCCAAGGAAGTAGAGGAAATAGGGTGCCCTCATCCTATTGAGGGGCAACAAATTCATGACAATGTCCCTCCATAATTGTTTATGTATTTCAGAACAACTTAGTTTTTGGGTTAGTTTTGTAAATAGGCCATGAGCTGAAGTACTTGGAATGCTAGTCTAGTGTCAATCATAGTATGGCTACTAGTTAATGTAGAACTATCTATTACGAGGAAAATCTCTCTATGGCTAGGGTGAACCACAACAAACGGGTATGACTGTAGAAATCGACTCAATTCCAACATATGCTATATAAACTAATGCACAAGAGAGGTAATAAAGAGGCCTACCTCGTCCAAACGTTTGATGATGTCCATCGTTGAGCACTTCGACCCAAAGCTTTATACCTGCAACAAGTTATCAACAAACAAGCAGAGAAAGAATATAGTGATAATATAAAAGGTTAGCACATTAGATAGCATAATCCATTCATATACAAAACAAACATGCCCATGGATCATAATACATATATTTGCAAGATATCAATTGGATGAGAAAGGAGTATTTCTATTAATAAATGATCAGCATAAGTGAAAACATTACAGACTTCTGTGTCGGCACGGTTCGGAACCAAGAAACTAAGTTCCTTCCAACTGGGCCTCCACCACTTCAATCCTCCACCAAAGGCAATCTCACATAAGGGAGACAAAGAGGTTCTCCATCAATAAGGGAAGAGCTAAAGGGATGCAGACTCAATAATGAAGTAATAATTTCTCCAGAGTAACTTTGCTCTCAAAGTTGAATTCTCTCTCCTTTTCCATAACTCAGAATTGACTTCTTTATAGTCTTCAAAATGAAACTGAAGGGTTGAGTCAGAATGTTTCCAGTATATGGAAGGCCAAGGATTAGAGATCTCATGTTGTGACATGGAAACCCGACATTTAATTTTGATTTTCTGGCACAAATCCCGATGTACACGGGCTGTAGTGGAGCAATCAGCGTATACGCTTGATGTATATCTTGTAAGGTGCGTACAAGTGGAAAAATATTTATTTTTGTCTCTGGATTTATCAATCAGGGAAAGTAAGTTTGCATGGGGGAATGGAATAAGGCCCTCTCTGCAAGATTGCATAGGGTGAGGCAAATCTTGCTCTAACATATGCCCCCTAATGTGTGAGGTCAGAGAAGAATTTGCAATGGCCAAAATACATTATAAATATCCCAGAAGTGGAGTGGTAGAGAACCAACTGGATGAACTAAATTGCTCGTTACATTCTGTATTGACTTTGCATACATGGATGCCAAAAATACACTACATGTCCATGTGGAACATATACCAAACAAGTGTCTATGGCCATGAATAGGCAAATACAACTGTTGTTACATGCCAAAATCTCTCATAGTCACGAACGAGGCCCAGTAGAACCAGTCTCAAAACCAAACTGAAGATATATGTATACCATGGAGTAAAATCTGATCTCCCGTGATCACTGAAGTCATATAGGTACTGGTCTGATGAAAAGGAAGCAATAGCTCAGGAAAGCTGTGGCCACATAGTGATGTCTTCAAGTCTTCTACACTATCCGCCAAGGGTGAAATTCTACATCATGTGAATAAAGGAGTTGAGGTTGAACATAATGAGACATCGTTTGATTACTAGTCATTGAGGTATATCCTTAACAAATGCGAGACAACCTACCGATAATGAGAGTAGGTATCAAGGCACCAAGTACATTCTTACAAGTGTGAATAGAGGAGTCAGTGTCGAACACCTGAAGAATCCATCGATCAAGAGACATTGATGTATTCCCAATTGTCGATGGCAAGAGAGCTTGCCACTAATGACTACAAGCCTCAAGGTACTCATAAGACTCTAGGCCTCATTTCCAGAATAAATGGATTGATGTCGATGGAAAGAGACCTGTTGAAAGGAGAGCATTAAGGTATCTCTCATAAGTCAGCATGAGGTACAAAGCAGGAGCTTCATGATTTGGTGGAAATCGAATGAAGAACAAGTTCACGAACCAACGACCATGTGCATCTTTCGCATGTGCCAAGTGCAAGCGGTACTTGAAAAAGGCCCTCTGAATAGTAGCCAATGATGAAAAATTGCTAACAAAGGCGAGGAAACCACCAATAAGGCTAATGGAATCCAAGACACTGCACGAATACCAATGTGTGAATAGATGTAATATACCAAATATAAAAAGTATGCAGAACATAAATAAAATGCTAGAAATGGCAGAATAACAACAATATAACCAGAACAATAACCACAATACCACTGAAATGATATAAGAATAACAACAGAAATGACACTTTGATTCTGAAATCAATGTTCACGGGCCTCTTCGAGGGGGAAACCACCAGTTGAGCAGAGCTCTATTACAATAGTATCCAAGCTAGGGTTCTCATACCCTCGACTCCTATTTATACTAAATATGTCTATCAAAAGAAGCATCTAGAGGAAGATCCTTCTAGAAGTGGAAGCTTCTATTAGGTCTTCTTACATTAGACTTATTCTATTTTATTGCAAGGCCTTACTAATTTGACCTTTATTACATCCGAATATATTGTTCTACCTATGTGCGGGTTAGGATCCTAACATGTCCTCCCCCTTAAAAACAACCTTGTCCTCAAGGCTTGAGATGTGGAAATTGTTGCAGAATGGTAGTTGGTTCCCAAGTGAAATTTGCTGGAGTTGTATCTTTTCACTGGACTAACACTTCCTTGATGGTTCTCTGATGCAGGCGACACTCACGCTGGTCCAAAATTGCTTGTGGTTGTAGCCAAATGGATCCTTCTTCGGCTAACTCGGGAAGGTTGGTTTGAATTTGGCACTTAGTTCCAATCACCTTCTTTAAGCATGAAACATGAAAAATAGGATGTAGCTTCAAATGATTGGGCAAAGCTAACTGATAGGCTACTTGTCCCACACGCTTGAGAACCCCATAAAATTTGGGCGCTAGCTTCTGACAATGCTCAGCCTTGAGGGAAATTTTCTTGTAAGGTTGTAGTCGAAGAAACACATGATCCCCTTCTGCAAATTGACATTCAGAGCGACCTTGATCTGCTTGTTGCTTCATGGGATTCTGTGCGATGACCAAATTCTCTTTGAGGGTATGGAGAATAGCCTCTCAAGCTGTAAGTGTTTGGTCAGCCGCCTAGACCTTTGAGACACCAGGTAAGTATGAGAAAACTGAAGGTGGCTTCTGTCCATATACCACTTCAAAAGGAGTCATGCGTGTAGTTGTATGGTATGAAGTGTTGTACCACCATTCAACTAGGGGTAACCATTGAGCCCACTGATTTTTCTTTTCCGAGGAAAAATACCTCAAATATTTTTCCAAACACTTGTTGACAAATTTCGTTTGACCATCATTCTGGGGATGATAAGTTGTGTTGAGATGCAATTGGGTGCCTTGTAGCTTGAACAGTTCTTGCCAAAAATTGCTTGTGAAAGTTGGGTTGTGATCAGAAACAATAGACCGTGGCATGCCATGAAGCTTGAAGACCTGATCCATGAAAATTTGAGCCACCGTGGATGTTGTAAACGGGTGTTGAAGAGCGCAGAAATGAACATAATTGGAAAGGAGATCAACAACCACCATGATGACTGATTTATTTCTTGATTTGGGTAAGCCTATGATAAAATCCATAGAGATATCCTTCCAAATAATAGGTGGAATCAGAAGCGGTTGTAGTGTGCTCGAAGATTTGACTGCTTCTCCCTTGTTGCGTTGACACACATCACATTTAGTGACAAAATTACGAATTTCATGTTTCATACCATCTCAGAAAAAAGAACGTTTGACCCTGTCATAGGTTTTGGTGAACCCAGAGTGCGCCGTTGTGGGTGTAGCATGAAGCTCAGAAAGTACCGTGGATTTAAGCTTTGATTGTTTACTTAAATACAAATGGCCTTTGTATCGAAGCTCATCATGGAGCCAAGAATACCCTGGGGAAGCTGGAGCATTGGAATGCAATTGTTGGATCAAATGCGAACTTTTGGGATATTTTAGCCATTCCTGGCGAACGCCTTGGAGCCAATCTGGTACAATGAAGGAAAGAGAAAAAAGGGATCCTTCATCTTCATATTTTCAGGAAAGTGCATCTGCCACCACATTGTCTTTGCCTTTCTTGTAAATGATCTCATAATCATATCCAAAGAGCTTAGTCACCCATTTTTGTTGCTCCAGAGAGGAAATGCATTGTTCCAGAAAATACTTGAGGCTTTGATGGTCTGTCTTAATTTGGAAATTTTTCCCCAATAGATAAGAGCGCCACAGATCAATGACATGCAGAATAGCCAACATTTCCTTTTCATAGATTGATTTGCCCAGATTTCTTTCAGATAGTTGCTTGCTGGTAAAGGCCAAAGGCCGACCCTCTTGCATAAGGATAACACCAATTCCTTTCCCTGAGGCATCACATTCCAAGACAAAGGATTTTGTGAAATCAAGAAGGGTCAGGACTAGAGTGGTGCACATGGCCATCTTCAAGGTTTGAAAATCTTGAGCAGCGGTTGGAGTCCAAGTAAAAGAGTTCTTTTTTACAAGAGCAGTGAGAGGTGCTGCAATCTTTCCATAATTCTTAACAAACTTGCGATAATAACCTGTTAAGCCCAGAAATCCATGCAAGATTTTGAGAATCTTTGGGTGAGGCCAGTCTTGCATAGCTTCAATCTTTTTTGGATCCACCCTAACGCCATCCTTGCCAACCAGATGACCCAAGTATTCTACTTCTAATGCGCCAAAAGCACATTTAGACTGTTTCAAGAAAAGTTGGTGCTAAGAGAGTAGATAGAGAACTCGATTCACATGAGCAAGATGGTCTATCCAAGTTTTTCTATAGATGAGGATATCATCAAAGAAAACTAAGACAAAATGATGGAGAAAAGGACGAAAGACATGATTCATGAGGCTTTGGAAGGTGGCGGGGGCATTACACAAGCCAAAGGGCATGACCAAAAACTCATAGTGGCCCTCATGAGTTCTAAAGGTAGTTTTGGGAATGTCTGCCTCTTTCATACGTATCTGGTGGTAGCCCAAACGAAGATCAATTTTAGTAAAGAATTGGGCGCCACTCAATTCATCCAAGAGGTCATCAATGACAGGAATGGGAAATTTGTCTTTAATGGTAAGTTTGTTGAGGGCATGGAAGTCAAGACACATTTGCCAAGAACCTTCTTTCTTCAAGACCATGAACATAGGAGAAGAGTAGGGGCTCGTACTAGGGTAGATAACAAATGAATTAAGGAGTTCCTCGACTATTTTCTCAATTTCATTTTTTGGGGAAAAGGGGTGACGATACGGACGAATATTGGGAGGAAGGCTTTCGAGTACAAGGGGAATGGAATGATCATGGACACAACGGAAAGGAGGGAGTCCCTGGGGAGTGGAAAAGACCACTTGATGTTTAGAAAGGATGGCTTGGAGGTCTTGCGGCACCGAGGATGTCTCTGTTGCTTGTATGGCATGGAGTTGGGAAATAACACCAGAATGACCTTTTTTGAGCATCTTTTCCATGCGATGGGAACTAATGATCTCAGGTGAACTGATGATGATGCCTTGGAACTTATATTGGTGGCCCTCCTGGTCAAATTGCATGGTTAATTCCTTAAAATCCATGAGAATGGGACCCAAAGTCTTTAGCCAGTCTGCACCCAACACAATGTCACAACCGCCCATGTCGATAGCAAACATATGAGATTTCAGGTGGTAGTCACCAATTTGGAGACGCACATTTTCACAATGCCCTCCACATTTCATTGAGCCACCATTGGCAATCATGATTTGGAAATTATTGATTGCATGGATGTAGCAATGAGTTTCTTGGGCAATGCGATGATGAATAAAATTATGGGTGCTTCCACTATCAACCAAAATGATGACCTTCCGATGCTTGATTTAACCGATTAGCTTGAGGGTTTGGGGGGTGGAGAAGCCAGTGAGAGCATTGAGGGAAATGACTGGTTCTACTTCGGGAGGGTCTAAGGGAGGGGTTATGTCAGTGGTTTTAGGTGACTCAGACACAAGGGCGGTTTCAACATCCTCTTCTGAAATATCCTCAGAGATGGCCATAAAAAGCTTTTGTTCCTTATGCTTGTGGCCCGGGAAATATTTGTCATCACAATTATGACAAATGCCTTTGAGTTGGCGTTCAACCATTTCAACCCTGGTCAATTTTTAGATATTTAGTGGAGCGGAGGGAGTAGTGGGATTTACTGGTTTAGGGAGAGGGATAAAGGAGGGTTTTCGATTTTGAGAAGATACAACCTGTTGTGATTATTTATCTCTTTTAGTAGCTTCCACCCAACTCTGAGGCCGAGCCATGAGGACATGGGCCCGAATCTCATCCTTGAGGCCACTCATAAAACACTCTCGGAAAAAGGCATCAGACATGCCCTCTGTCCGAAAAGTTAGGTGCTCAAAGGTAGCTATAAAATCTTCCACTGTTCCTGATTGTTTCAACTTTGTCAAATGGCCCAAATGGTTGGTTTCAGTGTCAAAGCGTTCATAAAGCTCTGCCACAAAGTGTGTCCAAGCAATATAACCTTGACGGGAAGTTTTTCTCCATTTCCACCATTGCCAACGTTCTTGATCTAGATGGAGAACACTATATTGGAGTTTGGCCAAGTCATCTGTAATGCCATATAAAGAGAAATAATGTTCCATTTGGGTTACCCAACCAGTGGGGTCCGAGCCATCAAATTTGGTCACATCCACCCGTGGAAGGCGTAGGTCACATTGAAAGTGATGGTGCTGAAAGTTATCGGAATGAGAGGAATGTTCACCTTCAGTATGTGGGGTTGAGTCTGAGGAAGGGTTATCTGTAGGGATATGAAGCTTGGTGCAGAGGGACGAAAAGACATATTCAAGCTGGGTGGTCAGGTCTTGTTTGATTTCCTCCATTGAGGATTGCATGGTTGTATTGATGGTGGCAACATTGGCACTGAGTTGTTTCACTTCTTGTTGGATCTCGGTGAGACCAGATTTCAAGGTATTGAAGCGAGTTTCAAAGTCTTGGCTACGGGTATGGGCCATGAGGACAAGGGAAACGAAAAGGGGCGGGTGGGGTCAAAAATTTTGTCGAAAAATGATATGTCTGAATGTGATAAGGGCGAAGAGATGAATCTAATGGAATAGGTCTCAA
>CBVK0100580181.1:0-14461 GCA_900067695.1 Picea abies | reverse complement strand
TCGACCAAGCTTCCCTAGCAAGAAACTGACAGTCCTCATCACACGTCTGGGGAGCGTGAACCAGCACCATCCTCTGAGGACTTCAGGTTTCAGAGGATACACGGTGGGAAATGCATCCACCCCTCCTAATCAGATCTAGGGTCCACCCCTACGATGGCCCACCCTAAAATGGAGGATACATGGTGGGAAATGCCTCCACCCCTCCTAATAGAACCAGGGTCAACACCCTACAATGGAATTTACAGTGGCACCATGTTGCTGGAGGTTTTTTCATCGTTTATTCTGTTTTGGGTAGTGTCGTTACCTGAAATCATGCACTGATCCACATATCATAGCAATGCATCCAAACCAATATAAATTTCCAAATACAATATTCATACCATAATGTTTCTTGGTCAGTGTTCCTGATATACACTTTCATCATCATTATTCCTTGGCTATTTCATAGCCCATAACCTACAGATTAGTCTGTAACACAAACTCATACATTTCTATGCATTATCATCATGTAATTGCATACTAGCATCATTTCAATTTGGTATCCTTGTACCAATAAAATTACATCAAAGGTTTCCAATTAGAAATAGATCTCACAATATCCCATAATTCAATTTCAACACCCATTCACAAGATTATCATTTACTCAATTTAGATTGCATAATATCCCACACCATCCTAATAGCATTTAAACATTCATTCAATTCACATTCTCACAGTGTGTCGCAACATATACATCATTGTCAATAACATTTAAACATTCGTAAAGTTTAGATCCACATAATAGATCGCATTACATACATCATCATCAATAACATTTAAACATTCATAAAATTTACATGTATGTAGCATATCGCATCATATACATCATCATCAAATAACATTTAAACATTCATAAAAGTTCATAAATTTTTAAAGTTTAAGAGTATCACTTAATAGTTTCACTGTGACTAGAAAATAAGTATATAGTCCTCAGGTAGTCCTGGCTGTCTAAGTCAAAAGGTGGTGTTACATACACCCCACCTTCAAGAAACATGTTCTCGAGGTGGTCAAAATAGTGAGGGATAATCTCGCCGTAGTGTCTCAGCATCTTCCCAAGTAGCAGATCCTGGACTATACTTGTCCCATTGGACCTTAACTTGGTCTACCAGACGGTTCCTGAGCTGTCAGACTCTACGGTCCAATATGCGTAACGGTTCTACCGTGAGGGTTCCCACGTCCGACACCTGCAATTCCTTCCAATTTAGTTTATGTGATTCTACCGTGAGGGTTCCCACGTCCGACACCTGCAATTCCTTCCAATTTAGTTTATGTGATTCGTCAACAACATAATGACGTAAAACAGATACATGAAATACATTATGAGTTTTATGCAAGTGGGGTGGTAGTACGAGACGATAGGCAACGGGTCCAATTTTCTCTTGGATCCTGAATGGTCCTATAAACCGAGGTGACAACTTTGTCCCCTTCCCGAACCATATGGTACTCTTATTAGGCCTGATACGAATGAAAACTTGGTCTCCCACTTCATAACTTTGGTCGGTCCTGTGTGCATTTGCATAGCTTTTCTGTCTATCCTGTGCTTCCTTTAATCTCTGCCTGATCTGAATCACTTGTTCCTCCATTTTCTGAATCAATTCTGGCCCAACTGTTACTCAGTCTTCTAGTCTATCCCAACTCAAAGGTGTTCTGCATGGCCTCCCGTACAAAGCTTTGTAGGGCTGCATTCCAATGGAACTATGATAATTGTTATTGTAGGCAAACTCTACCAAAGGTAGGTACTTCTCCCACTGGGTCTAATTATCCATTACATACATCCTAAGCATGTCTTCCATGACTTGATTTACCCTCTCAGTCTGTCCATCTATTTCAGGATGATAAGTTGTGCTTAAGTTCAACTGAGTCCCCAATGCTGACTGTAAACTTGTCCAAAACCTAGAAGTGAATATGGAGTCCCTGTCTGAAATGATCTTCTTAGGTATTTCGTGCAAATGGATGACCTCGTTTACAAACAAACGTGCCACATCAGTGACATTGTAAGTGTCTCTAACCGGAATAAAATGAGAACTTTTGGTTAACTTATCCACTATCACAAGAATGGCATTGTGTCTATGGGATGTGAGTGGTAACCCCACAACAAAATCCATAGAGATGACTTCCCACTTCGACATAGGAACATCGTGTGGTTGTAGGAGGCCTGCTGGGTGATGGTGGTCAACTTTCACCTGTTGACACTCTAGGCATTTGGCAACGAAATGGACTACATCGTATTTCATGCCTACCCAAAAGAAGAGCTTCTTCATATCAGCGTACATCTTTTTCACACTAGGATGCGCACAATAAAGTGATCTATGGGCTTCCTTCAGTATGATGCTTCAAATATCCCCATTCTCAGGGATGTACATCCTTCCTTGATATCTTAACAATCCGTTTGTTTCCATACTATACCCTTCATACTTTGGATCTAACTGCCTCCCATTCTGGAGGTTTGAAGTAACCTTTAAATACCAACTATCTCCTTGGAGTTGTTCCAACACACGTTCCCTTAGATTGACCTTTAAGGGTACCAAGGAGAAGATTCGTGGTCTCCTACTTAAGGCATATGCAACTACATTTTCCTTTCCCTTGATGTATGATATACCAAAATCGTACTCACTCATAAACTCACTCCATCATCTTTGCCTGGCATTCAGATCTCTTTGAGTGAAGAGATGTTTTAAACTTTGATGGTCTGTTTTGAGCTCAAAGTTTCGCCCAACAAGGTAGTGCCTCCAAAGTTTCAGAGATAGCATTACAGCTGCCAACTCTAAATCATGAGTCGCATATAGCTCTTCATGTTTCTTCAACTTCCTTGATGCATAAGCTATCACTCCTCCATCCTGCATTAGCACGGCTCCCAAACCTTGCTTCGAGGCATCCGTGCAGACCGTGAAATCTTTTTCCATATCCAGCACTCGTAGAATTGGCGCACTAGTTAGTAACCTCTTAAGCTCAATGAACGCCCTATCACACTCTTCTGTCCATTCATATCTGACCCCCTTGCGTTTCAAAGTGGTGATGGGTTTCGCTATTTTTGAGAATCCTTCTACAAATATCCAGTAATAACCTGCTAGCCCCATGAAGCTTCTCACCTCATGGGCATTTTTCAGCACTGGCCACTCCATAATGGCCTTTACCTTTTCTGGGTCCACCGAGATTCCTTCGCCAGAAATGATATGACCTAAATAGTGGATCTCTTTCTAAAAGAAGGAACACTTCGACAACTTCCCAAACAATTTGTTCTCTCTTAGGAAGGACAACACTATTCGCAAATGTTCCTCATGTTCTCTTTCATTCTTGGAATAGATGAGGATGTCATCTAAAAATACTTGTACAAAACGGTCTAAGTACTTCCGGAATACGTCGTTCATGAGGCTCATGAATACTACTGGCACATTGGTCAATCCGAAAGGTACTACAACAAACTCGTAATGTCCAAACTGAGTTCGAAAGGCCATTTTTGGGATATCACCTTCCTTAATCCTTAACTGATGATACCCTGATCACAAATCGATCTTTGAGAACACCGCTGCTCCTTTCATCTGATCGAAGAGATCATCAATTCGTGGCATCGGGTACCTGTTTTTCACTGTAGCACGGTTCAAGTCCCTGTAGTCTATACACAGTCGTAAGGATCCATCCTTCTTCTTTACAAAAATTACCGGTGCGCCCCAGATCGAGACACTAGGCCTTATTAGCCCTAAGTCCAGTAACTCTTTCAACTGCATTTGCAATTCACAAAGTTTCGGTGTTGTCATTCGATATGGAGTTTTGGAAATTGGTTCTGCACTGGGTTTTAGCTCAATTGTAAAATCAAGCTCCCTCTTAGGAGGTAACCCTAGTAATTCATTCGGGAAAACATCTTGAATTTCTGACAAGACCAGATATTGATCTAATGAGGGTCCCTTTCTGTCTTTCACTGCTTATACTACATAAAGTCGACACCCTTGTCTCAAGCATCGCTTGACCTTCATAGTTGATATAAAGCGTAACGACACTTTTCTCTGTACACCCTGGATCTCTATTGGTCTTCCTTCATCATCGACACAAAGCACCCTCTTTTCGAAACAATCTACCAAAGCTCGATGGGCTGTTAACCAATCCATTCCAATGATTAGGTCATACGTCCCAAGAGCAGTGACGTATACTTTCAACCTGGTAGTACACACTCCCAGGTCTACTATACAATTATCGACACTAGGTCCTACTGCTTTTTTTTCTCCCGAAGCCATCTCAACTTGTTTAAGGTCATCATGCTCGTAGGCTGCCAACCCACTCTTTTCTAATGCAGATGGTGAAATGAAACTATCTGTCGCACCAGAATCAAATCAAATCTTAACATTGATATGATTTAGCGTATTTGACGACTCCACCACCGTGGATTGATGTTCAGCCTGGCGGTTATTAACTGTTGCGTGAATATGGTGGCTGCTACTTGCTCTCCCCATCGGCGCCTTTCCTTCTCTATGCACGAACCCTGATTGTAACTCTGGACAGTCCCGTTCGTAATGGGGTCCTTCGCATCTCCAACAGGCAATACGAGATTGAACCGGTGCACTGTTATGTGACTAATTCCTAAACGAGTTCCTTCCCCTGGAACCCCTTCCCCTTCTCACTGTTCCCTGAGATGGTCGTGGTCATGTCTGCACTGTTGGCGATGAATGAGATGCTGCACTCGTTGCCATTGAAATCCCTGCAGCTACTGTCCTTGGCATGAATCTGTTACCATACGGCGGTGGCCTTGAGCCCCCTCCCCTAGGAAATGTCCTCGGGGCCTTTCCTACAAATCCAGGGCGATGCGGAAATGTCAATCTTGCACCCCCAGTCAAGTTCATATGTTCTTCTACGTAACACGCACTTTCCACCGCCTCCGCTACTGAAGACGGCTTCCACATCCTCACCATAGCTCTTATCCTGGGGTTCAATCCATAGATGAAGCACTCCGCCTGTCGTTGGTCACTATCCATATACGACACATATTTGACCAGTTCCATAAACCTGATCTCATATTCTTCTACCATTTTTTTTCCCTGTATTAAGGCATGAAATGCCCCAACCTGTTGCTCCTCATAGTACACCGGTAGATATTTCCTCCTTAACCTTTCCTCGAAAAGTTTCCAAGATACCGTTTCTGGGGTAAGGTGCAATTGTCTTACCAGGTTACCCCACCAGTTCAGGGCGCTGTCCCTTAACTGAAAAATGGCGATCTTCGCCTTTGAATTGGACACATAGTCCCTTAAGGCAAAACACCTTGTCATGCCTTCCAACCATGCTTCCACGTGTTCACTGGTGCGACCTCCGACGAACTCTGGAAGTTTGATCTTTTGCAACTCTCGCATGATGTCTTCAGGTGGAGGTCCTCCCCCTGAATCCCTCGACGCTTCTTGATTACCCAGTCCAGATGGTGGGGGTTCCACTTCAGTCCCTATTGGTTTTCGCCCCTTTAAAGTCTCGTTGATGGCTTCCAACGAGTGCAGTATGAGGGCGAGTTCGGGCAATGGTGGTGGTGGCACTGGCGGTGCTTGCGACAACGTTCCCCTGCCTCGACCTCCTTGAGTCCTGACCATCCTGTGTGCTTTGACCTGCATCAACCAAAGTTGTCAGGGTGAGTTCCAGGATGTTTTAAATTGGTGCTACTAAACTTTAGAAATGGGGTTAGGTGTAATTTTTCTTTACTTGTCTGTAAACAGACATTACTCCATTAGGGGATTGGCTCGGTTAGGGTTAGGTTTAAGCATCTAAGCTTTGTTTCTTCACCCCTACGAAAACAACAATTGGTTTTCTTCCCTATAGCTACGTTAGCCTTGTGCCTCTATGCTTACGCTCCTAGTGCATATGCCGCCTCCTTCCCACTCATCCTAGTCTGAGCCCTTTTAATTTACGCTTACAACTTGATTAAAATGACTCCTTCCTTATGTTTATTAATTTGCGCCAAGAGGCGTACACCTACTGACAATGGGCACAATCAATGATCTTTTAATATTAATTAACCTAAAACCATTACCTAATGGTTATGTACTGAAGATGCTGGCATATTCTTAGTTGTCCTCCAATATCAATGGGTCTGATTTATCATTCATAACTTTCTTGCATTTATCACAGCATTTGCTAACACGTTTACTTTTTAATATTTACCTAATCACATAAAAATGTTTTAAGGTTATATAATTACTACGTTTAATAATTAAATAAGATAAATCCATAGAATCTAAATAATTATCCCCGTCTGCCAGCCACGTTTCTGCGTTCACCAGCGCTATGTGCCTTTCGGCACTAGTGTTCTTCTTAAGGCGTTTTACTTGGTGGGTGGTCTTGGGTACAATAGTTAAAGTATTTATAAGTAAAATTATTTGTAAAAGAAGCAACGCATGGCGCATTGGTAGGGCGGACTTTGTAAGGGCTTTCACGGTGGAAGGAGGTCCGAGGTTCAATCCTCGCACACTCCATAAAAATTTATACTTAGCCCTAACTAATATTTTATTAATCTAAATAACTTAACTTAACTTAGTTAATTAGTTAATTAACTTAATCTTAACTTAACTTAATTAGTTTAATATTTTAATTATTTTACTTAATTCAATTTAGCTAATTTAACTTAATTTAATTTAATTAATTTTTCTTAATTTAATTTTAAAATTTAATACCATAATAAAAAATAATTTAAAGCTTATTTTAGAAATAAAAAAAAATTTAAACCCTTAATTTATTTCAATTAAAATAATAATAAATATAAAAATAAATAAAAAAATAATAGGAAGCCCACATTTATTTCTCGTGAGGCGTTGGGCGATGGCATGTGGCATGCGGCATGCGTTGTGTTCGCATGCATGCCTCGTGTATTAAGTAGCTATTTCCATCTTTATTTTTTTTTTGTAAAGCCGTTTATGCCATGGAACTAGCCTTCTCTGTGGAGATTCTGGCAACGATGCAGAATTGTTCAGCGTAGGTAGGTGTATACAGACAAACATTTGCAGAATTGCTCATTATTTGTTGTTTGAATTTGCATCTGGGTATGGATTGTTTGAGGCCCGTGGATTAGACAAAATTTGCCAGAGTATAGAAGCTGTTCAGAACTCTGTTATTGATCTTAATCGTTTTGGAAAGGTTGTGAAGTTTGTTGCAATTCAACCATTTAGTTCTGCATCATATGCTCTACAACAGTGCAATGTCGTGTCTGAAGGACTGTTGATAGATTTAACTGGTGACGAAGACAAAGCTAAGGATATTATCGAGCAAATGTTGAGACGGTCCATTGTATTGTGAAAAAGATAGACACAGTCTTGCCATGCCGCGCGTTCTTTTTCATTCATGATATTATTGCTTAGACTCATAGTGAATTCGTGAGCATGTTGTGCCCGTTGCATGCTCTCTTTCATTACCAAACCCCTCATGTTATCAAGTGTTTCCGTCTCGTATGTAGCCAATGACGAGACACAGCGTTCAGGAAATCGAGTCTGCTAAGGCTTCCATGGGTCAAGACATCTCTCCTATTGATTCAATAAACATTGAGCAGTTTGATGATGTGCAGCCAAAGCCTGCTTTACCTTCTACTGCACCAAAGGAGCGGGTCAAGTTGGATGAGAGTAAGAGTGAGAAAGGGCTTGGTGAAATATATGAGGCTGAGTATATGCAGCGCACTAGCCTAGCTTCTGCTCCAGTGTCTTCTTCGGATGCATTAAAGAAAGAGGTGTGATTTTGAATCTCCTAAGTACAGTTGTTCTTTAAGATAAAGTAGTAAATTTTTCTAAAGGTAAGTTGCCTGTTAGGTTAAGATGGAAGATACTGTGCAGAAGCTAAGAATGCATTCATGATGAAAACTCTGTTTCTTTCTTTTCTCTATCCATTTACCACGACATATTTTTATGGGTATTGTCTTTAGAGTGATATAACCAGGCCTCTCTAATGTATCTATAATTGAATCTTAATCCAGCATAGGATGCTTCTTTCTCTGCTATTTTCTTGTTGTTGAAAGTGAAAATATATAATGTTGATTGTGCACATCATTAAGTGTCATTCCAGATATGTGAGAACTTGATGTTGTGATTGTAAACAACATGGGGATTAAGCCAGTTTTTTTTTTTTCTATTGAAATGTTGTTCTGTTTATTGAGAATCGATAATCTGAGATCACATCCCACTTTTTGATGACTAAATAAGCTGATAACATGATTGTTGAAAACTTGGTATCATCCAAAATTTTCTGCCTTCTTTAGATGTTTCATGAATGTCTGTATCTAAGTGCAAGAAATGTCGCTGGAACTTCCATTTGAATTTAAAGACGCAATAGAGATTATGTTACCTATCTATGGAAAGTGGTAATATCTATGATATCGAGTGATTAATTTATGCTAATATCTATAGATATTACTGAGAAAAAATAAATTAGACGGAGATTAATTATGAAGTAGAAGTAGAATCATGGGCAGTGTTACAATTTTCAACATATATTGAATTCATTATATTACAGTAAATTGGAATTGATTTTAGCTATAACTGATTGAACGCCAATTTTTTTTTTTCTAAATTTCATTGGGAATGTTTAGGAATGTTTGGATGAAAATAATAGAACATGATAAGCAATAAATATTTGACAATAACTTTGCACTGCAATTGAAAGATATAAATTAGCATATTTTTTTTTTAAAATATTTGCCAGCGTTTTAGACACTCAATGTCCAGAACTTAACCATTGAATTTGCATAGTTCTATAGTAAAAAAAAATATTTTTCTTAGGTTATTTGATTGAATTTTTTATTTATTTTAACTATAGGTATAAGGATTCTGCTAACTGTTCTATTAAATTGATTTTTTTTTGTTTTGCAGGAAAGAGGGGAAATAACCGCAATGCCTATTCATCGTTCGGTTTCTATTCGTCCTTCAGTTTCTATCCTCAGTTGCTCACAATAAAAATAAGACGCACAGAGGTGAATGCTATGAGTTTTGTATTTATTCTGAGAGTGGAAACTCGTGAATACACTAACATCACCAAAATCATATTGAAAATGGGGAAACTAGCTTTCTAATTGCAAGTCTTGTGTTTATATCATAACATGGCATAACAGGTTTCTATGTGCAACATCATGGTTTCTATATAACAGGTTAAGAACAATTTAACTAAAGAAATACACAACACAAGCATGGTTCATAGCCCTTTGGCTTCTAGTGTTCGAATCTAGCTCTGATACCAGTTGTAATGCTCTTATTTAATTTAAACTACCATTGATTTAGAACATAACAGTAAATTTAAAATTCACTTAAAATTCACTTAATCTAGCACATTCAATGTAATATTTCAATAAATAAAATTTACTAACAATTTAAATCAAAAGGTTCATAACTCTAACCTGAATCTAATGCTTGCTTCCTTAGCTTGAATCTGATGCTGCTTCCTTCCTTAGCTTGAATCTGATGTTGCTTCCTTATCTTGAATCTAATGCTGCTCTTTAGGACACCCCAAAACCAACCTCCCTGTCGACTAGTAACGCCTATCCCTAGGACATCAATGGATGTCCTAGCCCTCCGAGCCCAAAACCTCCTCAGCGCCCCCCGGTGCACTGTAAATTCCACTGTAAACTCACTCTGTCACAATACTCCAAGTTCTCCCCCAAAATCCTTTCTCCCCTCTCGTAAAATGAATAATCCTCCTCCACTCCTTTCTCCCCCCCCTTATTCCTCCTTCATCGCCCCCCTGCATTAACTCCCACCTAACTCTTTATTACACCTTATCCCATTCTTAATGACCTTATCCTATTATTAAATGCCTTATCCCATATTTAAATGCCTTATCCCATTCATTATTATGTTTCCCTTTTACAAGAACGTAACTTAAATTAGTATTATATTTTTATTATTAACTATTAATTTAATACTTAATTAATTAAGGAATTAACTAATAATTAAATCATTCATTAACCCTCATGAACACTATTTAATAATATCCAATTAGAAATGTTACTTTAAAATATAAATACAGTTTAGTTAATCTTTTAGGATTATTATTAAATTAATTATGCTTAATAAATAAGGGTCGTTACACCCCCGAGCTAGACCACGATGCTTTGAGGTTCAGTCTCCTATTTCCATCTCGACATAAAATCAAGGACGAAGGTTACTCTCCTTCTCCTGATACAGGAAAACAATCCAGGACAAAGGTTACTCTGCTTATCCTGATACAGGAAAAAAATCCAGGACGAAGGTTACTCTCCTTCTCCTGATATTTAGAACTCCCTGCATTTCTAGGGTTTCACCAGTCTCTTTTAGCGATCCCCTTCGAGCTCACTGCTCTCTCCTTACCACATTTCCTCTCTTGCCAATTTCTATCTGCAAGGTTGCGTGTGGCACAAATTTTGTTGTCCATGGTCAGGTCTGAGGGTTGTTACGGATGGGTGGTTCACCCCCATCCCCTCACTATCTCTCGAGGAGCCTCCCCACCTACCAATCTAATGGGAAATCCATTCCAGGATCAGAGAGCTTCTTTGGTTTGTGAGCAAGTATAAACTAGTATAGTACTGACTCGGTGGAAGTTAATGCAACCATTCCAGGTCCCTTCCACTACCTCTCATTAGCCATCGTGGTATCTTTTTATCACATCCCTCTCCCAGCAGTCATGCAACACATATTCATAACATAATTTACATTCATCTACCTTTTATACAAAGGTCCATTAAGTCAAACATTCACATCTTTCAGTTTGCCATAGTTCTTGGCCAATATAGTTATTTTTACAGACTAGAGGAAACAGGGTGTTACAAACATAGAGTATTTTTCACCTTTTAAGCTCTTTGTTGTAGTTGGTCCAACTAGATCATTGTGCACAATTTCTAGTGGTATTGTTGTTGAATATTCCTTTGATTTGAACATGGTCTTTGTTTTCTTTCCTTGTTGACAATGCTTGCATAAAGTGTTGGTTGTTTTCGTGATTTGGGGAATTTCTCTGACTGCTTCTCTTTTGTTAACTTTGACAAGGTTATCAAAATGCATGTGATCCATTCTTCTATTCCATAGCCAAATTTCATCTTCCTTTCCTAGACAACACTTTTCATTTCCAATTTCACTTAACACATATATGTTATTTGAAGTTCTTGTAGCTATACCGACCAATTTCCCTGAACTTTTTTTTCTTATCTCACACCTTTCTGAAGCAAAAGTAATTTTATGACCTTGGTCACACATTTGACTCACACTTAGAAGATTATGTTTCATATCTTCTACCAGTAGAACATTTTGTACCTTTTCATTCTTGTTCCCAATTCATACTGTGCCTTCTCCAATGATTTTGGATGAATTATCATTTTCGAAGGAGACTGATCCATTTTTTTCTTTTTGTAATGTAAGAAATTTGTCTTTATCACCTGTCATGTGTTTTGAATATCCACTGTCAACATAACAACCATGTTTCTTAGGCTTATCTTGCAGAGCGATTGTGCATTCTTCATTTTTATACTGATCTTGCTTTCTTATCCATGTCATTTTCTGAGGTTCTTATCTGTGACTGTTGTTATTATGTTGAGGTTATTTAGGATGAACTATCATTCTGCAATCCTTGGTCATGTGTCCAAAATTGTTGCATTTGTAACATTCCACTTAAGTGATCAAAGATTCAAATTCAAACCTATTGTAACTTCTTCTTTGTGTGTCACTAGGTCTCCTTGAATAATCCCTTTGTGTATAACTCTCAAAGTTGTTACTGTTCTCGTTGTTAGCTCTGCAATTCACAGCTTTATGTCCAAGATTAGTACATGCATAACATAAACCAAAAATATAGTTTGATACCTGGGAGTTGAAGATCTTTTGAAAGGAGGTTCTCTTATGAATCCTTCTTCTTCTTGAGGCCTATCTGTCTGTTGTTGATTTTGAAATCGAAATCTTCTTGGTGGAGGACTATCCCTATAATCTTCCTTGTATATCTTCCTATCCTCCTTGATTTTTATGCATAGCTCTTTGGATTTGTTTCTTTCTCTATTGTTTTGGAGCTTGATCCATTTTCTGTCTAATTGTATTCAAGTCTAGACTTGTCAAGATGAGATTTTTGATTGTTGATAATGTCATCTAGAACTTTGAGCTATTCTACATATTCTTCTTTTGAATATCCTTTCTTAGTGTGACAAACTCTGCTTCCAAGTTTCCAATGATCTTGTCATTTTATTCTAGTTGTTCTTTGAGTTCTTATTCAATTCTTTTATCTTCTTCTATTTGAACCTTCAATTTTGTGATCATTTGTTCTAGTTCTTGAGTGTCCTTTTTCTTGTCTAGTTCTGCTTGTAGTTTCTTGTTTTTCTTCTTTTCTCTTCTGATAACTTCTATGGCACACATTAAT
Source organism: Picea abies (assembly GCA_900067695.1). Lineage (NCBI taxonomy): Eukaryota > Viridiplantae > Streptophyta > Pinopsida > Pinales > Pinaceae > Picea > Picea abies. The sequence goes on along the minus strand of CBVK0100580181.1, from coordinate 2,110 downwards.
TCTTCTCGATAGTCAACTTCTGCCTCTTCAATTTCTTCTTCGACTTCTTCACATTCTTCTTTGGCTTCTTCATACTCTTTTTCAGAGTCTTCTTTGTCAGATTCTTCTACTGCCATGAATAGAAATCGTCCTGTCTCATTGTCACTGACTTCATCTTCATTTGATGACGAGATGTCTTCTTTGGTGTATAAGATTTTCTTGAAAACGTTCTTTGTATCTCTTTTTCCTTTATATGTGTGTTTTCCTTTTGAGTAACCTTCATCATTTCTCTTTTTCTTATGAGGGCATCTGTTAGCAAAATGACCAATACCATCACAATTAAAACAAATTAAAGGGAGCTTACATCTATACCTACCATTGGTTCCCTTGTTCAGTATTTGACGAAGTTGGCCACTTCTTCATCATCTTTCGAGGAGTTATTGTTGTTGTTATATTATTCTTTTTCCTTTTTCTTTTTCTTTGATCTTTTGGATGCATTGAAGGTTGCTTCTTTTACATCTAGATTTTCCTGCTCAGTTCTCATTTCATATGCTGTGAAGATTCCATGCAGTTCATCCATGCTTATTGATCCTATATTCAATCTATCTTCTAGTGTTCATATCTTAGGGTTGAATATCATAGGAAGAGATCTTATTATCTTTTGAACAATTACAGATTCTTCAATTTCTTCTCCCAATCCTATGATTTCATTTACTGTTTCATCGAATAGTAAGAAGTAGGCCACAATATCTTCATCTTCCTTCATTTTTAGTTGTTTGAACTGACCTTTGTAAGTCCAAATCTTTGTTTCTTTAACTTTTGTATCTCCTTCATAAATATTTTGAAGCTTGTCCCAAATCTCTTTAACGGATTTACAGTGTGCAACTTTGGTAAATACCATATCGCTAAGACCATTCAAAAGTGCATTTGTGGCTTTGGAATTATTTTCACCAAGTTTTACTGCTTTGTCATTTGTTGTTGGAACTGCTAGTGTTGTGTATCCATCTACAATTGATTGCCAAACTTGAAATCCCTGTGCCCGTATATATGTCATCGTCCTTATTCTCCAAAAAACATACTTTTGTCCATGAAACTGTGGTATTCCATTTTTATATGAGTTGGTACTCTCCATGATATACCTTTCAGTGGTTAAACTGATTTCGGAAGGAACCTGCTCTGATACCAATTGTTGGATTACTGAGAGGGGGGGTGAATCAGTAATAGAGAAATTTAATCCTTTTTAACCATATAATCCAAGTATTATATCAATGAAGCATTATTATCCAATAACTGTAGAGTAAATAAGAAATGAACAAATGAACAAACATACACATACACAGTACACCAGTGTTTTATGTGGAAACCCAAATCGGGAGAAAACCACAATTTTTTTTTTCTTATATGTTTTGAAGAATTACATTCATTGGAAACACCAACTTCCTTTGTTTTTCAGCTGCAACTCGAAGGAGGCTCCAACCCCCTAGTTTCTCAGGCTACAACCCAAGGGAAGCTCCAACTCCCCAATTCTCTCGCTACAACTAGAAGGAGGGTACAACCCCCTATGTTCTCCGGCTACAATCTAAAGGCGGCTACAACCACCTATCATTTCCCCGTCCTGCCACCCTGAAATAGACGTAGAATGATGGAACCACTGTCAACCTGTCACTGTGAGAAATACCATTGTAAACCTATACCAATAAATCTGAACCATGCATCAACCATGCATCAACCTGTACCTCAACCAATAATCAAACTTAGAAAGCACCATCAAAAGAATTTATCCTTCCTTGCATTTTGGCCTTCTTTTCTTCACCTTCCCTCAGAATTTTGGCTTAGATATCCTTGGTTACCTCAGAAAACTATAGATATTCAATATGATCAAGTGTTATTAAAATGAGAGAGCCTCGCCTCTTATTTATACTCTCCAAGTAACTTCCTTAAAAACATCTTCTAGGTCACTTGGCCCCACTTTCCTTATTTTAGGGTTAACCCACTTCTAATTTCTCCATTAAATTTATTATTGAAATAATTTATTTTGTATTCACTTTTAATTATAATACATTGATTACTTCACTTTATTGTTTACCTTTTAAAATCTCTTAAACCACTTTGACTACTTTGACCTTTTGGG
>CBVK0100580179.1:0-10539 GCA_900067695.1 Picea abies | reverse complement strand
AGATGCAGGTAATGCAAGCATGTATGCAACTGGCCCAATCCTTTCTAGGATCTCAAATGGCCCACAAAATCTTGTTGCCAACTTGGTGCAACTTCCCAGCTTCAAGGAAATCCTGTTAGTTTTTACTTTCAGGAAAACATGATCACCCACTTTGTATTCTCTGTGGGTTCTGTTCTTATAAGCATAACTCTCCTGCCTGTCCTGGGCAGCTTTCAAATTCTATTTAATTCTTATCATTTGGTCTTCCATCTCTTTGAGCAGCTTAGGCCCAACTACTGCTCTGTCAGCTAGATTATCCCAGCTCACTGTGGTGTTGCACTTTCTTCCATAAAGTGCTTCAAATGGGCTCATCTTCAACGATGAGTGATACCCATTATTGTAGGCGAATTCTACCAAATACAGGTAGTCTTCCCATCTTGATGGTTTATCCATCACATACATTCTCAACATGTCTTCTATTATTCTGTTCACCCTCTCTGTCTATCCGTTAGAATCAGGATGATACGCTGTACTAAAGTTCAGATTCGTTCCGAATCCTTTGAACAGTCCTTTCTAGAAATTTGAGGTGAATTTCAGGTCCCTATCAGACACAATCGTCTTAGGAATTCCGTGCAAGCGTGCCACTTCTTTTAAGAAGATATCAACAACATCTGCTGCCTTGTGAGTGGTTTTCAGTGGAATAAAATGGGCAGCTTTTGTAAGCTTGTCCACCACCACCATGATTGAATCATGCTGCTTGCTTGTTTTGGGTAATCCTGTAATAAAATCCATTGTCACCACTTCCCATTTCCACTTAGGAATGGGTAAAGGCTACAACAACCCTTCTGGGTGCCTATGCTCAGTCTTAACTTTTTGGCACTCCATACATCTGGCGATGTATTCATCAATTTCTTTCTTCATACCCAGCCAAAAATAATGGCTTTTGACTGTTGCTACAGTCTTCTGATAACCAGGATGTCTGACATACGTCACTTTATGCATTTCTTTTAGAATTGCCAGCTTGAATTCTTGGACATTGGGTATGTACACTCTGTTTTTATACAGAAGTAAGCCATCGGCTTCCAAGGTGTAACTTTCCTTGGTCTATGGTCTCTCACACTGCTGTAGCTTTTCTACCAAATCTCTGAACTGCAAATCAACATTTGCAGCTTCCAGAACTCTATCCCTGATATCAGTCCTGTACATGCTAATGGATATAACATGTAAGTCATGCACTTTTCTACTGAGTGCATCAGCCACCTTATTTTCCTTACCCTTGATATGCTTGATATCAAAGTCATATTCACACAGAAACTCAAGCCATCTGGTCTTCCTGGCATTTAAAGTCGACCAATCAAATAAATACTTTAGACCGTTATGGTATGTTTTCAATTCGAATCTCCTTCCCATGAGGTAATGTCTCCATTTCCTCAGAGTGTGGATGATTGCTGCCACCTCCAAATCGTGAGTGGAATAATTCCTTTCATGCTCTTTCAGCTTCCTAGACTCATAACAGATTACAAATCCCTCTTGGCCGAGAATGCCTCCCAACCCCTCCTTACACGCATTTTTGCACACCATGAAATCCATATTTGGATCTGCAATCCTCAGGATTGGAGCGCTAGTTAATAGCTGCTTCAATTGCTGGAAACTGTTCTCACACTCTTCAGTCCACTGAAACTTCTTCTTCTTCCTTTGCAAGGAAGTAATAGCGTGAGCTAACTTTGAGAACCCTACTATAAACCTTCTGTAATAGCCTTCCAGACCCACAAAAGATCTAACTTCCGCCACATTCCTTGGCTCTGACCATTCTCAGATGGCCTCAACCTTTTTAGGATCCACAACGATCCCTTCTTCTGAAATAATATGTCCCAAGTAATGGATTTGCCTTTGATAAAATGAGCATTTGCTCAGCTTGGCATATAGCTAGTGTTCTCTCAACACTTGCAAAACCATTCTCAAGTGTTGTTCATGCTCTTCCTCCGACTTGGAATACACCAAGATGTCATCCAGGAAGACTATGACAAACTTGTCTAAATAGTCCCTGAATACACCATTCATTAAGCACATGAAAACAACAGGTGTGTTTGTCAGTCCAAACGGCACCACTGTGAATTCATAATGACCATACCTTGTTCTGAAGGCGGTCTTGTTGATGTTCTCATCCTTTATTCTTACCTGGTGATATCCTGATCTGAGATCTATCTTCGAAAATATTCTCGCACCCTTCAACTGATCGAAAAGATCATCAATCCTTGGCAGAGGATACTTGTTCTTGACAGTTACCTTATTCAACTGCCGGAAATCAATGCACAACCTCAACGTCCCATTTTTCTTCTTCAAGAATAGGACCGAGGCACCCCAAGGTGACACGCTTGGGTGAATGTACCCCTTCTTCAGAAGCTCTTCAAGCTACAATTGCAACTCTTTCAGCTCTGGCGTACTCATTCTATAAGGAGCCTTCGAAACTGGAGTTGCTCCAGGCATCAAATTTATAGAAAAATCGATGTCCCTCTTCAGAGGTAGTCCAGGTACTTCCTGAAATATGTCTTTGAACTCTATGAGTACCTCATGGTCTCCAATCTTTGAGACTGCATCTCTGGATGCTTCTTCCACATGAGCTGCAAATAATTGATAGCCCTTCCTGTAGAACTTCTTCAGCTGCATGACTGAGATTTCTCTAATAGCCACAGCTCTGGGAATTCCTTGGACTATTTTCCGATTTCCCTCTTCGTCTAGGCATGTAAACCTCTTGTTACGACAGTCCAGGAGGGCATGGTGCTGGTCCAACCAGTCAATCCCAATTAAGTAGTCATAAGAGCCTAAAGGCAGAATATTCAATTCAGCCTTAGTGCTCAATCCTTTCATGTCCATTGAACAAGACTTAATCAATTCAGTGACCTTCCTCTTGGTCCCTGTAGCCAACTGCACTAACCAAGACTTTTCATGTTTGATTCTTTATAAACGCAAAATTTCCACCAACCTAGGATCTACATAACTATGGCTAGCCCCTGAATCAATTAAAATAATTAATGGTCAGTTGTTAATCATACCTTCCACTTCAATCATGTGTGATTGAAATTCTGCTTGCTTGTTGTCCAGGGCTGCGTAGATCTTTGGCATTCTGCTTCCCATATCCTCCACTGTCTCAGCTTGCAACTCGCAATCTCGCGAGTTCGTGAGTCGAAGACCCTCAACTCATTTCCTCCAAACGTCGATACCCGAGATGCGATACGGGTATGGCTCCCTCCTCACTAGAGCCTGCTACACATGACCGTAGGCTAGGGCTAAGTGCTGGCACTTCTTTGCCAACTCGCGAATTCGCGAGTTGGAGTGTTGAGCCTTCGTGCTCCTCCTTTGCGAATTCTGAAATCGCGAATTACTTTATTCTTCGGCCCCACAACACAGCTTTTTCCCTTCACCACAGTGGCACATGGTACGTTCATGAGGGTCCACGTCACCTTTGGTGATGTCATCGGGTCCCACCACTCTCGCCTGTCTTCTCGACTCACTGACACGTGGTACACATTCATGCACCCACGTCCATTCCAAGCAAAATCCAACGGTTAGAATCCTTCCTCAGATCTACGACGCAAATCTTTTCGGTGTTTCAGGGTTTCGAGCATCGGGAGTTTGTGCATCCCACATCTCGAACTTCCATTTGCCAAAATCTTGAATTACGGTTTACTCTTCCACTTGATCCGATGGGCAAGTCCTCTCCTACAATCTACGGTGTAGATCGTTTTGGGAATCCGTGTTTCTCTAACTCGTGACTTGCGAACACAAGGGTCTTCCTTTTTGGTTTCTCGGGTGCCGAAACGCCGTCCGACAACCACGTGGTTCCCCCGATGGACGGTCCTGACGAATTTCATGATTTTGTGTATCGCGATTTCCATGTTCCTGTGCAATTCCAAAGGGTCTTTAAACGCTGTGCACATTCTACAGATCTGACGGTCACAAGGGTTCGCCTTCCCTTCCGAACAGATCCTAAGGCTCCAACACTTCTGGTGTGGATTCCTCTCTCCCTGTGGCCATATACCACAACGGATGTGGTTTCACAAGACTGCTATACCTCTCGAGATTGTAAGCACGTCAAGTAACTCCTTGACACATCTGGAGCATTCCAGGGTCCGAAATCAGTCCTCCAGACACAATTTCTCCTCACACCCTCGGTCCAAGGACCACTCGACTGACCCATCTAGGCTCAGCGTTGAAACCTTGGCTCTGATACCAAATTGTAACACCACTTTTTTTGTTACCATACTTCACGGAAAAACAACACTCACTCTCGGGTTATAAAACAACATGCATTTAAGCAATGAAACAAGCCCCACGCAGTCCAGCGCTGTGTGGCCACAACAACCCACGGGGAAAACAGACACGGGCTTTCCAATAGGTTCAACAATGGTGGATGGTCTCACGGATATGGTTTTGGACAAGGCTCCACGTATAGGCTCGATGCTCAGACAGAGGATGCTTCAGCTTTTCAGAAATTAACACCAGTTATTCCAAATCAACACACAGACTTTTCCTGTTCAGAGGGCATACAGGGTGTTCATGCAAAGGTCACACGGTTCACGCTCAGGACAGTCCAGGGTTGAATGGAGAAGAAACCCCATCACGACTCATCTCAACCCTTTATTTGCATGGGCCAGGGTTGACATTTGTCACCCATGCAACTACATGCGTTTCTTCAACATGCGTTCCTTTCATTTGGAAGTTGCTTGTCCTTCCAAAAGAACTTAGGATAAGACATATTATTCACATGTCTTTTGGAATAATATTAAATTATTATTCCCAAGGCTTAAGCCCCCTAGGCTTAACACTTAGCCCCTTTTCCCACCTTCCAGCCTCTAATCCCTTTCCCTCTCTATGGATGCTTAGTCCCCCGTCACTCATTCATCGTGTCGGCCTGCACGCGGCGGTGTGTATATTTTATTAATGTGCTGCATACATATAGGTACAAAATCAGGCCCTTGGCCTACAACCCTTAGGCTCTCTAGCCTAACAATCACATAAGCCCATCGTCTTATACAAACTTGGCTCACCAGCCTATAACACATATTTACAATTCATTTCATAAACCGGATTTACAAAGGGCTCAGCCTTGGGGACACTATAGACGAGAGGTTCCAGGCCTAGAGAGATGACATTGACTTCTTGCATTTATTCCTTTAAAAATACACTAGTAACTATTTGTATTGCGTGCTTCACTGGATATCCCTATGTAAACAAAACAAGCATCATGAAGATTTGGCATAAAAGCTTGATACAGGCACGAGGACATAATCTTTAGTCTTTGCATACAAATGGATATCTTCTTGTGGACTGTAATATTTTTCAACTCTTAGTTTCTTTCTATGGTGAAATGCCATTTCTCATGTTAAATTGTTTTCATGTGAAGCAAGTTGGTTGAATATACAAAGAGTTAAAGGATTGGTTTGTATTCATTACAATAGCCTACAACTATCCAGGTATAATATCCAAAACCATTTTAATGGATATGTCTTGGTATATGTTTTTTTGGAAGCATGTGTTTAAGTTTTTTTTCAACATATATAATTAATAATAAATTTTAATTTAGATATTGAGAGTCATAAATTTTAATAGGTATTGATTCTTATGTTTATAAATTTTCTAATTACAGAAAATATTTTTTATTTTTTTATAGACAAGTATAATTGAATATATGGTTTTCTTTGGGACATGCGTGAGTTGACTTTTCGGTTTCACCTATTTCTTTTATATAGGTGGATACACTCTCACAAATGTCTCAAAAAGAAAAATGCAAGCTACAATTGGAGAAATGTATGGATGGACAAAAGAAAAAACTTCTAAGACTCAAAACCCTTCAAGTGAAGAAATCTGTAATCCTCAATTGGAACAACAATTTCATGAAATTTTTGGAAGTTTGTCTGAGGATGATCTTAATAAAGAAACAAATGAAGTTGAAGAAGATGATAACAATCAAGAGAAAATCAAAGGGAAAACAAAAAGAATTTTTTTTATGGAATGGCTATATAAGTTTGATTGGCTGAATTATGTGAGGCATGAAGACACAATCACTATGAAATGTATTTATTGTGAGAAGTATAGGATGAGTGTGTTAGAATATAGAAGATTGTGCTCGTTTTACCATTGACGATACCCTCGTCACTCAACCATAGGCCGAAGCCACCCTTCGATCACCTTAACCTTGACCGAGAAGAGAATCCTGGTAGCAATCTAATAGCCAAGAGAGGCTAATGCACCAAGCAAGAATAGAAACCAAGCTGAACAAATGATCCCACCCAGAGACTAGCGCACACCTTCCCAGAAACTTGCACACAAGCTGCAACTGCACCTGCACAGATCCAATTCACTCTGCAACTGCTGAGATGTGAATAATGAGAACTGGTGCCCTGTATTTATAGTAGTCTAGGCAGTTTAACTGGGGCTGACTTCTCCTTCTGGGTATTAATAAATTCATATTAAATATATTTCTGCAGCCGACAACCTGTCTAGGGTTTCCTTCATTTCTTTGCTTCCTTTTGGAGGATTCTAATCTCGTCATAGGTCACAATAGAGGTTCATACCTCCCGAAACTACCATAATATTAACACTCCCTCCTAGATAGGGAGGTATGGTCTTGAGCACAACAGAACATTCAACTGGTAGCAACATGAGCATCATCATTATTATGCAATTGGATAATCTCCTATGACAACTAGTACAATATCAATTGATAGAACACACCTGTGTCTATTTAGGTAGTATGCAACTACTCAAACCGTGACACATAGTCACAAACAGTGGAACAAATCCACCACAGTAGTATATCTCTACTATTTGGAGACAAGCAGTCTCCGGGCCAATCTTTCACTCACATCTGTGAGTTCTGAAAGAATATCTGCCTCATGAATAGTGGAACATATCCACCACAATAGTTTACATCTACTGCCATATATTCTTCATAACAAACATCTGATAGCAACCTGCATAGAAACAATGTTACGATAAAAAATGAATCATATGGGCCAATCTTTCACTCACGTTTGTGAGATATGAAAGAATATATGCCCTCAGTATAGAATATCAACAATGGGCTATCTGCCCCATTCTTCTCAAACAAGGAAGAAAGATTTTTTCTGATTTATGAGCATGGACCATTCCTCACCCTGGGCCATTCTTCCTACACTTATCAAAGTGAACGTTGGACAGAATGTATAAACCCTAAGGAATGTGTGAATCTGGACCACTCCTCACCCTGGGCCATTCCTCCTACACTAATCAAAGTGCTCCTTGGAGAGAATGCATAACCCTAAGGAGTTTCTGTCCTAGACCATTCCCCACCCTGGGCCATTCCTCCTACACTAATCAAAGTGCACCCTGGAGAGAATGTATAACCCTAAGGAATGTCTGTCCCTGATTGTTGAGCCTGGACCATTCCCCACCCTGGGCCATTCCTCTTACACTAATCAAAGTGCACCCTGGAGAGAATGTGTAACCCTAAGGAATGACTCTCCGGACCATTCCCCACCCTGGGCCATTCCTCCTACACTAATCAAAGTGCACCCTAGAGGGAATGTGTAACCCTAGGGAATGTTAGTCTTGCATCAACCTCCAAAACAGACCATTCCTCATGTTAACTACAATGAGGAATCATTGTCTGGCGAGGCAGGCCAGTCTTCTTGAGTAACCCTCAAGAAGAGAGACTGACCTAGACCACTCCCCATGTTAACCACAATGGGAAGTCGTTGTCTATGATACATCAACAATCATACTACCTCCCATGTTAACTACAATGGGAAGTCACTGTCCATCAGAAATCTCAATCCACTTTTCGAACATGAAAGAATCTGTCCAATCTGGACTAATTTTCAATTACAAAGATAAACAATATTTTCAGTCCTCCCTCCTATCTGGAGAGTTATTTAAATCATAAATTTTTTTTTCAAGAATATTTTTCCGTACCTTCTCCTAGCTTGGAGAATCTTCCCTTTCAACTAAGGGAGTTATTTCCACGATCCCCATCTTCTCTCGAAAATATGCAAACTTGATTCTGGATAGAGGTTTTGTCAGGATATCTACTGTCTACTCATCAGTGGGGATATACTCGAGCTTTACCTCTCCTTCCTGGAATTTATCTCGAATAAAGTAGTATTTGATCTCAATGTGCTTTGACCTTTCATGAAACACTGGATGCTCGAATAACCTTATACAACTTTGATTATCACAATATATTATGGTCGATTATGGAGTCTGATCAAATAAATTGGAGATTAACTTCCTTAGCCATACTGCTTCTGTGCATGCTTCACAAGCTGCCATATACTCTGCTTCTACTGTACTGAGTGTGACAAACTTCTATTTCCTGCTGCCCCAAGATATCATAGAAGATCCCAAGCTAAAACACATACCTGAAGTACTATTTTTGTCTTCTGCACTTCCTACCCAATCAGAGTCTGTGAATCCATGAAGTTGGATATCACTGGATGTGGTATATCTCAAGCCATAGTTTATTGTCCCACGAATATATCTTAGTACATACTTTGCAGCTATCCAATGCTCTTGTCTAGGTTCCACCTGGAACTGACTTAATGTATTTACAACAAAGAAAATATCTGGTCGAGTATTTACCAAATACATCAATGATCCAATTAGCTGTCGATATAGAGATGGATCTACTAGATCAGAATCTGAGACTTTTACCTTTCTTATATCTGCATTCATAGGAGTGTCCATGGAATTACAGTCCATCATTCCAAACTTATGAAGGATCTTTATTGCGTACTTTCCTTGTCCAAGGAATACTTCACCATGCTTCTGCCATACTTCTAGTCCCAAGTAGTAATGCATGAGACCTAGATCTTTCATATCAAATTCAGAGGCTAATTCCTTCTTGCACTGGATAATTAGAGATTCTTCACCTGTTATGAATAAATCATCAACATATAATAGTAGAATCACATGTGTTTTATCCACGAATTTGTAGTAAAGGTTTGGATCTGCATGACTCTTGGAGAAACCAAGTCTTGTTAGATAACTGTCCATTCTGGCGTACCAAGCCCTTGGATCTTGCTTGAGTCCATATAGATCTTTCTTCAATATGAAAACATGAGTGTCTCTGGAATGTACCTCAAATCCTTGAGGTTGTTCAATATACACTTCTTCTTCAATAGCTCCATTGAGGAAGGCTGTCTTTACATCCATCTGGTGTAGACTCCATCCCATGGAAGCGACAAGAGATATGATGGCTTTGATGGAGGTATACCTTGCCACAAGAGCAAAGGTTTCGTCATAATATTCTCTCTTCTTCTGGGAGAACCCTCTGGCCATGAATCTTGCTTTGTATTTATCCATGCTTCCGTCCGCTGCATGTTTGATCTTGTATACCCATTTTGAGGTTACCACTGATTTTTCTTTAGGCCCGGGTACAATTTCCCATACTTCATTTTTCATAATGGACTGATGTTCTTCTGCCATAGCTTCTTTCCATTTTCCCTTCTGGACTGCTTCTTTGAATGTAGTACGTTCTTCCTCTAGAAGCTTCATCATGTATGCTGCATAACTTGAGAATCTTTTTGGTCTTTTACTCTTCCTGGATGTTCCTTCTGGAACCTTGATTCTTTCTGCGTCTTGTAATGTGGCTTCAAGCCAAGATGGTCGTTTCTTGGTCTTAGGTACGATAACTGAATCATTTTTTTCACATGGCTCCATAGGATGATCAGGTTGATCCTTTTCATCATTTTCATTTTCTGTGTTTTCTTCATTAGGTTCTTCAACCTCTTCTTCTTCTATAATTTCTTCGATGGATTTTCTGAAGGCCATCCTTTCATTGAAAGTTAGATATATTCTAAATTCGATCTTGCGTTGTTATATATTCTATAGGCTTTGGATGAGTCACTATATCCCACGAATATTCCCTTCTTTCCCGAGGGTTCTAGTTTATTCCTTTTATCTTTGGGAATATGAGAGTAAACTAGACATCCAAATATTCTTAGATTTTCTACGTTAGGTTTCTTACCTGAGAATGCTTCTTCTGGTGTCATGTCCTTCAATATGTCATGAGGGCTTCTGTTCTATACATATATTTCCGTCATTGCTTCTTCTCCCCATAGAAACATGGATAGACCTTGATCGTTCAATAGGGCTTTTATTGTTTCTTCGATAGATCTGTTCTTTCTTTCTGCTACACCGTTTTGTTGAGGATTATGAGGAACAATCAACTCCCTCCTAATCCCTGCTGATTTGTAGAATGCAACGAACTCCTTCAAGGTGTATTCTCCTCCATTATCTGATCTCAATGTCTTGATCTTCCCGCTCATAAGGTTTTCTATTTCTGCCTTGAATTCTTGGAACTTACTGAATACTTCGTCTTTTGATTTCAGTAGGTACAACCACATCTTTCTTGAATAGTCATCTATGAAGATTACGTAGTAGAGAGATCCTCCTAGAGATATGACTGGAATTGGACCACAGACATTGGAGTGTATTAGATCTAGGATTTCCTTGGATCTGTTCTTGCTGCTTGGAAATGGTCTCTTGATATTCTTCCCAAGGCACATCCCTTGCAGATTC